>SDVV010013650.1:4863-15044 GCA_016164225.1 Gammarus roeselii | reverse complement strand
GGGCTGACCGAATTCGGTCGTGTTCTGAGGCAGTTGATTCTCCAATGATCTTGTGCCTTGCAATCAAATCACTTGTCTGTGAGCTGGAAAGGGCAGAAAATCTTCTTAAAAAACTAATTTGGGTGTTGATGAGCAGGGAGGAAGTTAGAACAAGAACTAGTCGATGGACTGTCAAGAATCCAACTTGATGTCTTTCCTCTTCTGCGCAACTGACGCTTCGGCACGTCTGATCTGTTTTCCATCATCCGATTCGTTAGCCAAATCACACGACTTGTAATCTACGATGGTACACAATCTATTCGCATATTTATTGGCTAAACGTATAATATTGGCATGGCTTTTATCTCGTTCACGGCTTCTCCAGTTCGCCCTAGAGCGGAGTCTTCATTACTGTTATTGATATGAAGGAGCTCCTATAGGTTGAGGCGGTGATGAAGCTGGCCATGGTTACCTATGTATTTTAAATTAAAATTCTCTTCTCCAGTTTCAGTAGCTTTGTAGGCCACTAAACAGTATTTCTGGCTCTGAATCATTTCATTGTGTCGAACTCTATGTGTACTCCGTCAATTGCGTACTGCGGACGAAGTTTAAGACAACTGTAGAGGTCCTTAATTGACCCTACATTATCCTAATAACACTAAACACATTATACGTGCACCACAAGCACCCATTACTATTAAGCAATCGCATCTTTTGATCTCATTGTTGCATCTCCCTGTAGGTAGCTACAACATTTCCGTTCAGCTAATACAAACTGCTTACAACCATAATAGCAGTGCAAAAAATATTTATTTTGGCTAAATAAATATGTATACCACGCACTAAAAGCCATCGAACATGCATCAGAAGGAATAAATGATTCAAATAAATATTTTTACAAAAATCTGGCAACAAGCTGAGTGGGTTTTTTCTAGACTCTTCTGTGAGTCGAACAAGATCCTAGTTCGCGTGGCAGTAGTATTATATCCCGGCATACACATACAGGAAGTAAAACCGTGGCCACAGAGGCAAAGAAAGACACAGAAGAGTTATATTGGTTTAAATCCAAACCTATAGATCGACTGTAGCTAGGCTAGACAGCCTGGGCCAGTGCAACTTAGGCTTACCTCGGATACTGCTCCACAGAAGACAGATGAGAATAACAGTGTTTAATATGTCCTATCCCCAGTGTAGAACAGACTAATGAATGCAGCTGCAGATTTCTGCAGCAAGACACTATTGTAAATACCTGGATGCAAGATTTCAACTGTGCTAGGCATGAAGCTAGCTATGTGGGATTCCTCTGCCAAATGCCATACCAAGATTGTCAATTATGCTAACATGATAGCCATCTTTAGATCTGAGAAGCACCCCACCTTGATCCATGCCTATTTATAGATATATATAGCTATATAGTGCCTATATAGTGTAAAAACATTTTTTAAATATTGACATCTCTCTTTTAATTATTATACCTCCAGAATGCATATCAGGGACATGAACATACTATCAAGGCCAGTAAGATTCATGCATTATGGAGCTTAATACTTCCATTTTTTATTCCTGGTAGCTACTCCTTAGTGGTATGCTATTTCTCTTGTGATATCTTGAATTGTTTTATTACATGTACCCAATCTGTCTGCCTGTATGAGGCAGGCAGAATGGTATGTGATTATCTCCCATGTGGCACACCCTCTCTTAGCCAAAATATTTTATGTGCAGCCTTTCAGCCCGCTGCCTTTCAGCCGCAGCCTTTCAGCCTGCTGCACGTGAACATCTTCAGGCGAGACGAAAACTGAATACTCATGACATAAAAAATCCAAAAAAGGGGGTCCCTCCAAGGATAACGACGTCACCAAGATTTTCTCGCCGGCTTTCCTGTCTCCCTTCTTTTCCCCTTCTATATTACCTTGGATATCTCCGTTCAGTTAAGTTGGGATCAATACCAAAGATTTCCTTACTCGCCCCCGTGCCTTATTGTCCTTGTGTCTGTTTTTTGGTGCTTGCCCATAATACTCAACCTCATTTGTGAGGAAATAATAGCATAACTTGGAGTCAGATTGTGCCTTGAAAAATAAAGCATAGGGTTCACTTGAATTGTTATCGCTCACAGCAGCTCATTCAATATCAACTTTTTGAGAAAAAAAAAGTAAATTACCCTTCCTAAATAAACAAATATTTAACATCACCTAAACAACTACACGCATCCATATTAAATACATTATCTTATAGGGACAGACAGAGTGTAATGAGCTGTAGGACTTCGGTGATGGAAGCAAAGAGAGGGCTGTATGAGGGTTTTGTTGTCCCAACTGTGCTCTGCGGAGCTGAGACTTGGGGGTGAGAGCAGAGGAGAAAAGGAGGGTGAATGTTTTCGAGATGAAATGTTTGAGGAGCATGACTGGAGTAACGCTGAGAGACCGGTTCACCAACGACGTGGTTCGAATCAGAACAGGGACGGTGAAGCAGTTGGAGGACAGAGTGGATTCGCTTGTTCTGAGATGGTCCGGGCCCATAGAGAGGATGGGTGAAGGGAGATTGGTGAGGATGGTGATGAATGCGGAAGCGAGTGGTCGCAGGCCTAGAGGTAGACCGAAGTTTGGTTGGATGGATGGTGTGTAGCAGGCGTTAGGAAGGAGAGACATGAATGTGGAGGTAGCGAGAGAGCGTGCAATGAACAGGCGTGAGTGGAGAATGGTTGTGAATGGTTAATTTTGAAGCTGCTCTGATGTGCTTTCCTGCCCTTGGCATCCCGCTGTCGGGATGGTTGTGGGTGGGGGGGCCCAGCTATTATGACGCAACGGGGGTAAACCAGTGAAAACTGTCGGGTCCTGCTGCTGACAACGAATCCTCGGACTACACTCATGACCCAGAGTGTATGTTGCGGGGGTACCGGCAGGACCCTTTAGCACAAAAGGGCCAAGTTGTCTAAGTGTGAGCGTATGAGGGTGTGAGGTGAGCCTTGCCGTCGGCCACTCCCCTTTCTGGGGATGCGGCTTAGTGTCTGTATCTGATATAGGGATGGCCGTCCACTTAACCCATTTAGGCTGACTCTCAGAAAAAAAAAGGATATCTCTTTCCCATTTTGGGGCTACAAATGCAAGCGTGTGAATGTAAAAACGTCAGAGACTTCTCAATTCAAGTTTTGTTGGCTCTGAGTTTAATATGATTCTAGTTAATGAATTAACGGTAGGTTCTTCTTGCGACTACAAGGTCATGTTTCCTTTAGCATTTTACTTTTCCCTAGTGTAATATTTTCGTTGGGCAAAAATGTGCATTTAGCTACTTCGGTATGTCCGCACGAACGTTTTCACCTGAGTTGCCGAACACGATGGAAGAAGTTCCTACTTAGAGCGTCGATAAAATGCTTCTTGTATTTTTTATATTGAGGAGGGATAAAAAGGCCATTACGATCTATTCATATTTTTTTTTAAAACTCTTATTCAGTTAAGAAACTTTCAATTTGGGTCATGTGGTTGAGTTGACAATTTCAATCAGATTTTTGTACAATGTTCTATCGGAGTGTGCCAAATCGAAGGTACCTAAAATTATTTCTTAGTGTAGATACAGTAACGTTTTACATGGAACAAAGCCTGTACCAATTACCCGTGCGAGTATAAAGCTGCAGCTTACTTATTTACTTAACGTACTTATGTATAGAGATTGGCTTTGGGCCCGCCTTCGTATCGGCATATCTCCGGGCTTGGAGAATGTGAAGGAGAACAAATGGTAGAGGTGATTTGTTTAGGGTAGCATAGGGGAGGAAAGTGAAGGAGAAACTGAGGGCTTATGGCTCTAGTCTGCTCCCCAAGTATTTGTTCCATGCACTCTCATTTAAGCTCTCCACTCACTCAATTCTCTCACCTCCCAAGTCAGGTTCTCATAATGTGTCGGGTGAGATACCTTATGGTACCTCTGCATGTATTGCTGGTTGGATCTCCAGCACCTTGTTCCTCCCTTTCTGGTCCATGCCTTCTCCAAGAACACTTACGTTGCCTCTGCCACACATCGTTTCTTCTTATTCCCCAGTCGTAAGAGAGAACACATTCCGTGATCCTCCTCTTGCATAAGTTCATTCCACTCTTTTGGGTCAATTACTACATGTACCACATTCATCATTTCAGCTCTCCCCTCTGCATATTTTGGGCATACCCGTACCAAGTGTTCTACTGTTTCATCTAATTCTGACTCACATTGCGTGCATACCTTAGTGTCAGTTTCTGCCCACCTGTGTGTTTGTGCATTTACCTCCAGAGATTGAGTCTGGGCTTTGAACAACAGCTGGCCTCCTCTGCTATAATCATACCATCTTTCATTTCTGGGTTTCGGCTTCTTTTTATACCATTTGAGCGTTGATTTTCCATTCATTCCAACAGGATATTTTTTCAGCCCAATCTGTTTCCCTCTGGTGTCAATATTTTTTTTCCATTTCTCCACACTCCATTCGGGCCTTCACCACGTTCATTCCGAATTCTCCAGACATATCCCTGTTCTTCTACATCTTGCGATCTTATACATTGATACCACACTTTCTGGCTCACTGCTCACAGTTTTTTCCCACTTGCTCTGCCTACTGTTCCACTTGTGCACCTTTTTGGCCACCTTGCTTCACACATCCTATCTAGTCTCACTTTATATGCCAGTACTGATTTTGTTAATCGTTCCCAAATAGGCGCTATCCCATGTCACCCCTGATTGCTTCCACGCCAACCCATCTGTTTGCTCCAAAGGCCATTCGTCCGAACTTATTGTGTGTCACATCCGATTTTGCCAGCTCAGTCTCTGTCCATCTCATGACATCCATTCCATACAAAATACCAGGTTCAGTCATGCTCTTCCATAACCCTCTCAATCATTCATACCTGTTTGCTCTGAAGCGTGCCACACTACCAAGTCTACTCCACCACTGTTGTGCCCTGAACATTCTTTCTGTCTTTGCCTTCTCGCACCCATTTTCAGTCATCCAGCACCCAAGGTACTTGTATTCTATTGTGCACCCAATTTCAACATCTTCTAGTCACCATTTTAGGTCATCCCCCTATTCTCCGTTCACTACAATAACTTGGCTCTTCTCACCACTAAAACGAACACGAAAATCCCTTCCATATCAACTCACCACATTCAAAAGTCTTTGTAGCTCGTCTTTACTCCCACTCATAATGACAATTTCATCTGCATACAGCAAACAGCTTAATCGTCCATTTCCAACACGTATACCTAGGCCAGCCCTCTTGATTCTCACTGCCAGTTCTTCTGTATATAATCCAAACAGTATCGGTGATAAGATGCATCCCTGTCTCACTTCTCTTATGCTTCTTACCCATCTAGTCTCTTGCTCTACGAGTTTGTATATTGCCCGTGTGCTTGCATACATGCTCCTAATGATATTGATTATTTTCTCACTCGTCCCTATCCTAGTCAGTATGTCACACAGAATGGTTCTATTTACTCTATCGTAGGCTTTCTCAATATCCCGGAAGACCGCGTATCCTTTCTTCCCATCTTTTTTCATTCGTTCAATCATTTCAATGACCACAAACATGCTGTCCTCTCCTCTCCTGTCTTTCTGAAACCCATTTTGCTTTTCTCACAGAACACCAGGCACTTCTATCATTTTTTTTCATTCGCTCATTTAAGATACCACAGAATATCTTACCCACTGTGTCTGCCAAAGCTATAGGTCGGTAATTTTTCAGTTCTTTTTTACTCATGTGTCCTCCCTTGTGTAACAGAATAACTATGCATTTGTTCAACTTTTTTTGGCACTTCCTCTTCATTCCATACTTTCTGGAATAGTTCATGCAGCTTCTTACTTAGGCTTCTACCTCCATTTTTAAACAGTTCATATGGGATTTCATCTGGTCCAGCAGCCTTTCCATCTTGCAGTTTCTTAAGAAACATTTCAATCTCTCCATGACTTATCTCCTCATTCATTCCTCCCGTATCTTTCCTTTCAATTATCATGTGAGGTGTCTCATGTCTTCTATTTGCCTCATCATTCATGCCACCAATGCCCTCCCAGAACTCAGTAATAGCCCTTTTTATTTTATTTTTGTCTTTCACACTGACTCCATGCACCACCAACTCCTTAATCTCAGTCATTTGGCCACATCTATCTCCTCTCAGAAATCTGAACCAGTCCCTTCCACCCTCTTCTCCCTTGTTCTGCAGATCTTCAACATTTTTTTTCATTTTATGCTCTAGCCTCACTCATAATGCATTTCACTACATTTCTCTGCTCTATCTACTCCCTCCATGCCATATCAGCCTCTGCCACTCTAGCTTCTCCTCTCTCAACCAGTTTCTTTACACTCTTCTGCACCCTGTTTCTTCTCCTTCTTTCCAGCCTTCCTCTCTTTAATTTCATATCATACTATGCATTTGAAGGCCCTGTCTGGAGACAAGGTTTTACATACCCAATTGTCCTAGCTCCTACTCTTTTCAAGGTAGTGACTAGGGCAGCATTTGTCTCATTCACTCGTTGCACACCCTGCCAGATAGCATTTGTTAATTCAACCAGGAATTCATCCCATTTGGCCTCCTGTAGTCTCCAATTCCACTTTTCGGTTGTTCCCTCGGTCACACCCTTCTTCTGTTGCTTGCCAATTCTGGAATTTATCACTGGCATGTTATGGGCATGTTATGGGCGATCCATATCCTCCCACATGCTTGTGACTTGGTTTCGTGCTCTTTCATTCACAAACATGAAATCGATGGCAGACTTCTGTCCTCTTACACTCCATGTCTCTTTACCTATCCCGATAGTAACATTCAGGTTTTCAAAATGCATCTCTTCAGTGAAGTCAAGCAGCTTTTGTCCATTTTCATTCACTTTCTCTCCTAGTAGTCCGATGTGGCGATTCATATCTCCCATTATCAAAATCTTTCCATTTCTGTTTTCTTGGACCACCTTCTTCATAATTGCATACTTTCTTTCATTATCTCTTGCAGCATTAACGCTAGCCGTTGTCATGTAGCATACCACCAGAACAAGGCTCCCGGTTTTTGACACAGCTTCTGTGTTGAATTCAGCTAACGAACTTAAGACGCCTAATTGCGTGTTTAATGATGTCGTAACGTGAACGACTGCAGAGGTATTTCCTTAATTTCTAAACGCATTTGATGTTGGTATTGGTACAGACTACTTGCACTGTTATCCTGTTAAGTGTACAGAACACAGCAACTTGATTCAATATCAACAGCTCGTGCATATTCATCATATTAAAAGTGAAACTAACTTTAAGTTGGATTTATTTCTTACATTCATCTCGTAACAACTTCAATATTGAGCTGGTGAGATTTGTTTATTAGTAGCTGACCAGTTCTTGGTTTTGATAGATACCTAGGGTTAAACTGATTTGTGTGACCACACACCAATTCATAATAATTATTAACATCAATTCTATTGGTTTGAATTATTCCAAGAACTTTTCAATGTAAATATATACTTAACAATCAGATCAAATATAGCTAGCCTATGATGGAAGTTGTAAATCTAACTTATGGTCATCTGAAGATATGTCACTTATGATCCAAGTTTGCTCCAGACTTTTACAGCTGCATCAGGTAGTATTGTCCGGGGTGACTTGCCAGGGTTGACAATGTAGGGACAGTAGGGTGACTTTCTGTGTCTTTTTTTTAGGCACCAAACTTTTGAAATTTAAAACTGTGACTACCTATGACTCTAGCATGAAATAGTCATTACTAGTATGTCAGCTACCTTCGATTTTTTTACATGCACATAGATTCTGAAAATTCAACCAAGGGACGATTGTTTTGTAGGGTCTTTGTAAATTTTTGGTCTGAGTAAAGCCAAATTCTGTAAGCTTTGATGCTGGGAGCCTGTGGCTAGTGTTTTCAGTTCATTTCAGCCAAATTTGGTGGTGATGTCATGAATATCTTGTAGTTGGTTGTCTAATGTGCTAACTAGATTTTGGAGGAAATATATACGCGTGTATTTAAATTTTGATGTGCAATGACAAACTAAATTGTTTATACTAAGCACTGGCGCACTGAAACTGATCTGGAGCATCAAAATCAATGTGACCTGTGTAATAGCACAATACAACATACTTGTCTGCATTCAATCCAAGATTACATGACCTTGTAACTAAGTCTCCTGTATCCAACCTACTTTGCAGTGGCTGGTTGGTCACCTCAAATAACTGACTCTGTGTCTTCATGTCAGGGTGAAAAGTTTCATGTCCCGCACCAAGATTGCTGTAATTTTCCTCCAAATCGCACCAGTTTTGTTTCCCGGTAACAATAGTCTGCACCAGTTGTCTATCCATAGATATTTAGCACTGCATCACTAGCTATCTAGCTTTTCAGCATGGCACCTGTCATCTCTGCGGCTCTGCCCAGATTTTAGCACCGGCCCACTCCCATCATTTTTGAAGTTAGGCAGTGTATCAATTTTTATGAGAATAGTGAGGCATTTTACCTGATGTTTTCTTATTTCACTGGGCTTGGTCTCATGCTCACCACATAGCGTTGACCTAGGTGATTCCCCATGATCAATAACCCAGGGGTATTCCCTGCATCCCTTTTTGGGCATCATAATGTTGGCACTGTAGCAATTTGATTATGGTGAGACGGGAGGTCCTTGACCACTGCTCATATTAATGCTCCTTTCCCATATTGCAGACTCTTGCCGAGTAGCTGTTCTTAGTGACCTTAGCTGACTCACTGACCAAGAGATTCTGTGCTGTTAGTGGGTCGCCTTTCCTCGCACTCGTTCGTCCTGTGGGGCACCTTGCTGACTCTCTTATGAGAAGAGGACAGCGCTGGTGTTAGTAGAGGTGAGACAAGATGAATGAATGGATGGAGGGATTATAGAAGCTTGATTTTGACATTAAAAGTATCATAGCCTGATATGCATAGATTCGAAAACATTTTAATACCAAAGGGAGTGGGTAGCTGCTTCCTACTAGTGTGACTGGTCATTGAGATGACATTGCATCTATTTTGGTGATAAGATCACACTTGATATATTTTAAATGATTATAATTATTACTGAACTAGTCAATATGCCAGTCGTTTGGTTAGCTACTTCTTCCACAAATTTAAGAGTTTTATTGAGCAAACTAATCTATTTTATATTCTCTTGTGCAGCTCAACCTCCTTTCCTCTACCCACTCATTTGCTTGTCAATGTGACTGAAGCGTTGGCTAGTGTGCAGTTGGTTTGTGCATCTGCTGTTGTTTCGGTCATGAGGCTGGCAGCACATGGTGGCAATACATGCTGGCTTGTCTGGTGTGTGCTAAGCTCCCTGAGAGGAACTTTGTGTAGCATAAGTACGCTAACAGTGCAAGTGATGCTTTATGTATGTGTGCTGCAAAGGTAGCTTGTAGTGACCTTGTCAAGGAGCAACATTCATGATCTTGAACTTGTGCTCAGATCTGAGGTGATTCAGCCAGCTCATTGAGACCTTGGTTCGCTCCTACTTCAGCTGATGCATTGCCATTAGGGGAAGTTCAAATAATCATATTGGGAGTAATATATAAATATTGGTGCCTTGTTGAGTTTGAGTAAACCCCTTCTCTGGCCGATGGGACTCGTAAGATACCAAGTCTATAGCTACCCGTACGGGACATAGAAGTACCTATTTCAGTTGCATTTATCAGTGGCCTTCCTTTGGTGGAGCATCCTGGACTCAACCCCCAATCTTTAATTACTATATGAGGGGATATAGGGGACTCCATTCACTACCCAAGCTTCCAACCGTTTGGCCCAATACCATTAAGATACACCTAGTGGTGGTTATCCAGAAGCCTTGTATTAGTAGTTAGATGTTGCGCAAAACGGCCTACTGAAGCTGTTACTAGGGGTCCATTACTCCAGGTGGAAATTGCCCTCAACTGCCCCAAACCTTAGTTTGTTATTTGAAGATTACTAATTTAAGGGTGCTCCATGTTCCTGATTGAAGCAGGGAGAGTATAAATAGTTACAGGGTATAGTAGGATATAAGTAAAACACAATATTGGGGATAGGTCACAGCCAAAGGCTGGAAGTATTGGTTTGCCTAAGTTATATAAGAGATAGCCTCAATCACAGGGCCAAAGGCCAACCCAAATCATTTAGACTGTGTAGCTGAGGGATATCCTTCAACTGGGAACACATAACTTATTATTAGGAGTTCTATATAAACAGGAGACAAAGTCCCTGTTAAATACGTAGTTAAGTTAGAAACGCGTGACGTC
>SDVV010013649.1:0-15045 GCA_016164225.1 Gammarus roeselii | reverse complement strand
TCATGGCAGAGCGGTGGCGGCGGCCACGGCACGCCTCCGTCCCCCGACCTGATCTCCATCCAACCATGGCAGAGCGGAGGTGGGGACCACCGCACGCCTCCGTCCCCCGACCTGATCTCCATCCAATCATGGTAGAGCGGAGGTGGGGACCACCGCACGCCTCCGTCCCCCGACCTGATCTCCATCCAATCATGGCAGAGCGGTGGCGGCGGCCACCGCACGCCTCTGTCCCCCGACCTGATCTCTACATCAAATCATGACAGCAGTTGAGGAGGTGGTGGCGGCGGCCACCGCAGGAACGACCAGAGGTCCGCGAAGACTGTATCCACAAGACCTACAGGGCGCTGGATGGAGGCTGAGATACCATCTGTCAGGGGTCGTGTGACAGTCCCTCTCCCCTGCCCTACCTTGACCGTGGTGCAGTACAGTAGCAGCCTGCTCATGCTCCACCAAGCAGGATCGATGAGTGAGGAAAGAATACAGGACCAAACATAATTCCAGGCTTTAGCTTCGGGTCAGATAAAAAACGAAATGTTCTAAAATACCGAGTGGGTATCTACAGTACTGTATAAACAACTTGTGAGCCGTATCAGAAATTTAGTTGAATTTTCTGTGTAGACAAACTTGAAGACTCATTTTATCGAGTGCCATATTATCAAACCATTCAACATCGTTAACGTCGACAAAAAATCTATGCATCGTTACAGCGTCGATTTTTTTTTCTGCTCAGCCTTTTATAAAACTAATCGACAAGGAAATGAACACAGTGAAAGCTATTCTGCTTTATTCAACGGATCAACGAAATCCTAGCATACTGAAATCTGGGACGGGTCAATCCTAAAACCCCAATGCTCAACTTATTGTTCCGTCTCCCGTGGCTGCTTCTCCCCGGGCGCCCGGCCCTGTTGTGGACTGTTTGACTAACTACACCAGGCGGACGCGAACTTCAAGAACCTCAAACCTTTCATAAGCTTCGAGACATTGATGAATTCTTCGATCAAACTAAATCTCGGACAGACGTGTAAATAAGTACTACTCTAGATAGCGTCAAGGCTGAGATATTCAGTATAACGTGTAACACCCTACACTCACAGTAAGCATGGAATAGACGAATTATAAGCAAACAATGAGTCTCGAGACTACACCAACTATCCCATGAAGTGTATCGGCTTCCATGCGAGAGTGGCAGGGGAGGGCCTGATTCTAGCTCACCTATACTACAAGTTCTGACCCATCAATGTATCTAAAGATCGTACTGTTACATAAAAACTGCGTATAATGAAACAAGTGACCACCCAATAACAATTCGAGTATTACTAGCTCTGATTGACTCGTGAGCTCACCGAGGGTACGAGCAGGGCGAGGGCTATTAGTCAGAGTCAAGTGCCGACGAGCTGTTGTTAACAATTCCAGGACCTGGAGTCACCGCCAGTTAAGGACCATACATACATACATTTATATAAGGAATATAACAACAGTATCTTCACGCAATGCATATTCACTGGCCATAAACATGCAATCTATATCCTTCATCACTCGTCTGTCGTCCTCCGAACACCCCCCTCCCACCGCATCCAGTTCCCTGCAAGGACGGTGAGAGTACGGCAACGTTACTAGGCGCCGTGCAGGCGATACGCTGTAGCTACTAAACGACGAGCAAGGACAGGGAACGCTACTCGTCGCCGTTCAGGCGATACGCTGTAGCTGCTAAACGACGAGCAAGGACAGGGAACGCTACTCGTCGCCGTTCAGGCGATCCGCTGTAGCTGCTAAACGACGAGCAAGGACAGGAAACGCTACTCGGCCCCGTACAGGCGATACGCTGTAGCTGCTAAACGACGAGCAAGGACAGGCAACGCTACTTTGCGTCGTGCAGGCGATACGTTGTAGCTGCTAATCGACGAGCAAGGACAGGCAACGCTACTAGACGCTGTGCAGGCGATACACTGTAGCTGCTAATCGACGAGCAAGGACAGGGAACGCTACTCGTCGCCGTTCAGGCGATACGCTGTAGCTGCTAAACGACGAGCAAGGACAGGGAACGCTACTCGTCGCCGTTCAGGCGATCCGCTGTAGCTGCTAAACGACGAGCAAAGACAGGAAACGCTACTCGGCGCCGTACAGGCGATACGCTGTAGCTGCTAAACGACGAGCAAGGACAGGCAACGCTACTTTGCGTCGTGCAGGCGATACGTTGTAGCTGCTAATCGACGAGCAAGGACAGGCAACGCTACTAGACGCTGTGCAGGCGATACACTGTAGCTGCTAATCGACGAGCAAGGACAGGTAACGCTACTAGACGCCGTGCAGGCGATCCGCTGTAGCTGCTAATCGACAAGCAAGGACAGGCAACGCTACTCGGCGCCGTGCAGGCGATACGCTGTAGCTGCTAGTCGACGAGCAAGGACAGGCAACGCCACTCGACGCCGTGCAGGCGATACACTGTAGCTGCCAATCGACGAGCAAGGACAGGCAACGCTACTGGGCGCCGTGCAGGCGATACGCTGTAGCTGCTAATCGACGAGCAAGGACAGGCAACGCTACTCGACGCCGTGCAGGCGATACACTGTAGCTGCTAATCGACGAGCAAGGACAGGCAACGCTACTCGACGCTGTGCAGGCAATACACTGTAGCTGCTAATCGACGAGCAAGGACAGGCGGTAGCGACCGTGGCGCTGCATCGACGGAGTGATTTATCAGGACTGTACTCACGAGACGACGTCTGTAGGATGTTGAGGCTGGCTTGAGGAGAGGGTGCCCTTCAAATAGCCAAGGATTTATTTATACATCAGAACTGCATGCTCACTCTATAGATGGATTATTGGGTACATGGAGCACGTGACGTAACGTATGTGCCTGTATGGAGCTGTAACGTAAAGTGCTGCATGGAGCACGTGACGTAACGCATGTGCCTGCAACACATGCAATCCGACACCTAGCACACTTTATTCCCGATCAGGGAAGCTTAGATGTATCGAGTTTTCATTACCTGAACATCCCTTCAGAAATAGCTCTGAGGGTATTCGTGTGATGTATTTCCCCCTTGTACACACATGGGTAGCCGAGAAAGAAGCGCCTACCATTGAACGACAAAAGTTACGCAGTATTTTGTGGTAACATTATTTCTCGAATATTTCAAACTAGTTTTAGTAGGCCAATAGTTTTCCGGCTAAAAAAAATAAACATGTGATAATTGTATTCCGTTATATCTTAAAAGCCAGCGTTCGGTCAAGGGTACACAATCTTTTGCTGGCGACTGTACCACACAACCAAGGGCATGAATGCAGTCCGGCTATACCGACTGTCGATAAGGTTAGGTCAATCAGTTCTCTGTATACCAGCTTGAATGCATGACTCAGCTTACACCTCAGCTGACTCCTTCAACAGAACAGACTGAAGGATATGCAGGAATCAATGGTGTTCAGTACAAACGCCAACCCACAGTACCCTTTGATGATCTCTAATGTAGGTGAAGTAGCCTTACCAACACGTCAGATCTTATGTTCATCGGGGATAACAGTGCCATGTTATCCGAAGCTACACCAACGGGGGTGAATTCAATCGCCTATGAGCAGATCTGCAACAACTGCACATCGTCAAGTTTGTTTCCCATCTCCACACTTCTAAATACCGCACTAAGTTCATGGTGTACCTCCAATAGTCGCCCCTGGAGAGAACACACGCCCTTGTACGCCGACCCCACTCGACGCTGGGGTCGGATGTCCAAGCCATGACCAGTCTCTGGCGTCCCGTCAACGAGGGTAGCAAAGCCCTCGTATTTACGGCCACCGAGGGACTGAAAGGAACAACTTGCAGCCGCACGACCCGATCGGACCTTCAGAACGTGACCCGTCTCGGACGAGTGAGTCGGGTGGTAGCCGGTCGGTTGGCAGGGTTTGCCGGGTGGGCGAAGAAACTTACGATGACGTTAAGTGGTTGCGACGGGATAGACCTGAGACGGGAACATTGGGTGGATCGTCAACAGATGTCCAGCGAGTGGCAGCTGCGCACAAGTCTGATATGTCGCGTGCCGAAACACTCTGGCATCCTTAGTAAGCATAGGGTGATAAGTAGGCGCAGGGTGCTGCACAGCAAGCGGATGTAAACGCTGCTCAAATCACGGTTCCCGCACAGACATGAAAAGCTTACCTGAAATAAGGTTGAAGTAGATTAGCTTCAGAAATGCTCAAAACTCAATCATTTGCGCCCCTGCAGAAATGGGGGACATCGCAGAGGATATAGTTTAGACCAGGAGGTAATCGGTGTAGACGAAGTCAAGAACGTTGAACGGGAAGGACGGTAAGCGAAAAAGATGGAAAACAGCAAAGACATTAAACGGCAAGGACGTTAAACGACAAGGACGTTAAACGACAAGAATGTTGAACATTAGGCCTGGGACAAGAAGTCATTAGGCCTGGGAGTTTTACCGGAGGCCTGGAAGGAATCTCGTGTTGTTCCTATATTAAAGTCTGGTTCAAGAAGTAACCCTCTCAATTATCGACCTGTGAGTCTCACTTCTGTTTGCTGTAAGGTGCTGGAGCGGGTTATTGTGTCCCAGTTGGTGTCTTTTCTGGGAGATTCTGGCATTTTGTTTGAGGGTCTATTTAGTTTCAGGGTTGGAAGGAGCACCGAAGACCAACTTTTGCTTACTTATGGCGAGGTTGCTGATCGAGTAGATGAAGGAATACTTGTTGATGTGGTCTTCCTGGATTTCTCTAAAGCGTTCGATGTGGTAAGTCACTCGGTTTTGTTGGACAAACTGAGATGTGTTGGTATTCTGGGTGGACTGATGGATTGGATTCGTAGTTTTCTGATCGGGAGGCGAATGTGTGTTTCTGTGGAGGGAGTTGTCATTGACTTATGGGAGGTGACAAGGGGTGTGCCCCAGGGTTCTGTACTGGGTCCGCTCTTGTTTCTGCTGTATGTCAATCATGTGGCAGCAGATGTGGCTTGTGAGTGGAAGGCCTATGCTGACGACTTCAAACTTTATTTGAGTTTCTCACGCGATGTACAAGCAGTTTGCCTGGGTGTGTCTTCCTTGCAGAGGGATCTGGATTTGGTGCAGTCTGTGTCGTTGTCATGGAATCTCTCGTTGAACATTGACAAGTGTGTCTTTATGCGTTTTTACAGGGGCCGTATTGAATTGGAGCAAATTGCTGATAGAATTGCTTATAATTTGAATGATGTGGTACTTAAGCTTGTCGATTCCTTCAGGGACTTGGGAGTGCTTGTTGACTCAAGGCTGCGGTTCCATCTCCACGTGAGGAGTGTTGTAAGAAAGGCTTCCACTCTGGCGACTAGTCTGCTCCGCTCTACTGTCAATAGGAGTTCTGTTTTCATGGTTTCTTTGTTTATTACTCATATTAGATCCCTCTTGGACTACTGCTCATGTGTGTGGAATGTGGGATGTTTGGGTGATCTGAGATTGTTGGCGTCTGTGCAGAGGAGGTGGAGTAGGGAAATTAATGAGCTGGGTGGAGTGGACTATGGTGAACGGCTCAAAGCAATGCAGTTGTTTTCTGTGAAGTGGGAGGTTGTTGCGTTCAGATCTTGTGAAGTGTTGGAAGATTTTTCATTGTTCTTTTGATTCAAGTTTGTATGCTCTGTTCGAGAGAGCTCCGGATAATGGCACACGTGGGCATTCTTCCAAGCTAGTGGTTATTCGCTGTCAGACGGACTATAAAAGCAGATTCTTTTATTCTCGCTGTGTGCAAATTTGTGACCGGCTGCCTGCTGATGTGGTGCAGTGTGATTCACTTCGGGGCTCCATGAGGGCCTTGGCGGAGGAGTTGGGGGCGATGTTGTATGCGTTTTGCTAGAGCCCATTTGATGTGATCTTGTGGCTTTGTTTGTGTTGCTGACAGTTGTGTGCAGTTGTTGACTGTCTTCATTGTTTTATTTTCTTTTGACCGATTAAGCGCATTCTGACCAGCGTCCTACTGCAGTGCTTGTGCCATGCTGTTCTTTTTGATGGCTGGCGCGTTGAGGTGTACTGCCTCCCGTGCCTGCGTGCCCTGTTGGCGGGGCTGTTGGGGTTGTGGGGGGCTGCAAAGGTGAGATACAAAGGTGAAGAATGTTGAACGTCAAGAATGTAAAACGTCAAGAATGTTAAACTTCAAGAATGCTAAACGTCAAGAATGTTGAACGTCAAGAATGTTAAGAGTCAAGAATGTTAAACGTCAAGAATGTTAAACGTCAAGCTCGGTAAACGGCAAGGATGGTACACGCCGAAGACGGTAAACTGCAAGGACGTTGAACAGCAAAAACGGACACCAAGAACGTTGAACAGCAAAAACGTGAAAACACCAAGGATGTTGAACAGCAAAAACGTGAAATACCAAGGACGTTGAACAGCAAAAACGTGCGTTAAACACCAAAGACATCAAATGCCAAGGAAGTTAGCTGAAGTACCAGCGAGGGCCTAATTCATTGATCAGATACTCTGCTTAATTAATAGACAAACATTCAAACCAATTAAACACCGTTGCTTGACAGATTATTACATAGAGTAAACAGGACAGCCTCCGCGACTGCGGTGGTGCCTGTCACGACAGCTTGGTGTACTCGGTCCTAAGGCTGATGCGGCCCAGCACCGCCCAGTGCCTGCAGTGCCACTACGGTGATGCATGTCAAGGCAGCTTGGTGTACTCAGTCCTAAGCTGATGCGGCCCAACACCGCCCAGTGCCACTACGGTGATGCATGTCAAGACAGCTTGGTGTACTCGGACCTAAGCTGATGCGGCCCAGCACCGCCCAGTGCCTGCAGTGCCACTACGGTGATGCATGTCAAGACAGCTTGGTGTACTCGGACCTAAGCTGATGCGGCCCAGCACCGCCCGGTGCCTGCAGTGCCACTACGGTGATGCCTGTCAAGACAGCTTGGTGTACTCGGACCTAAGCTGATGCGGCCCAGCACCGCCCAGCGCCTGCAGTGCCACTAATTGGTTGTGATCGTAATGAGAAAACTAGAGTGCGAGGCCGCGGTGATCGCCCACTTGTTGTTGATTCTATCAAATGAATGTCTGGTGTACTTGCAAAACTGCTTAATCATGCAGCAGGAAATAAGACTGTAAACACCAAAAGTTTGGCAGCGGCAACATGCAGGCCATATACACAGTTGTGAGTGTCATGGATACACAAACTTGAGGATGCAGCAATGCGATAACAAAGAGGCGGTAATTGAGAAGTTGAAACCTTGACATGTTGTCGACTGCCGAGGGACGTGAAGAGATTGACAGACAAGTGGCAGAAACGAGGCAAGGAATCGACCCCATAAGAGCGAGGGGTCGATCCCAATAAGTGTGGGACCTCATTAAGGGGAGGGGGGGGGGGGTAGGCACAAGTGATGTGCGCGGTGTATGCTGTGGCAGTCGCGCACCGTGAGAAGTCGTCATCGCGCACAAACAGGCAACACAGCGTGTGCTGCGGAGTCATGACTCTGCGCAAGATCTTGAGTAAACGAAGTTTCTTGGTTTCTGAAAATGTATAAGCTTGAATGCCAGACAATGTTAATGAAACATAATGAGATTATTTCGTGTGCCAATCACACACTCGTGTACACGGAAAAATTCCTTCTACGTGTCTTCTACGCGGAGGTTGTAAGGAACAATTAGCACACAAACATCAGTACTGTTTTAGGCACACATGCGCTGCATGCAGCACGATAATCCCAAAGCATACTTTAGGTGCCAGTCCTCTGGCCTAATAGTTATCTCGAGTCCTAAAAAGCAAAATACGTAGTTCAGACCCTGAAGACCTGATCTGTACTCAGATAATTACAATAATCTGAGTTGTAGAGCAACGCGCTCGATAACACTCCTGATAACACACAGATAGGACCCGAGACTTCTCGTTCAGTGATAACACCATCTCCTCACAATGCATGTTTCTCCTAGCAATCACAGTCCGGCTCAGGCACGCTGCATCCCTTCACACTGCAGGATCCATCAAGACAATTTCCACAACAAGTGGATGAATTTACGATGAGGGCGGACCTGCGCAGAATTATCAAAAAGTATCGTCTGTGGCGCATTCATGCGCCCACGCTGATGGCAGACCAGCTTGACGGACGTGATTCAACGCCTGGCACAGCTTAAGCCATGTGACCAGTGTAGAGCACAATATCTTACCTTAACACTTTCCTTAGCTGCTTGGTCTAGATACATCTCATTTTAATCGAACATACTATAATAAAAATCTATATAGATACCTAGCCCAGCACTGCATGTGGCTATGCTGGCAACGGCCACGCCGCCAGGTGGCCGCGACGAGGTTACACAGCTGAGATACTCTCCTCGGACTCCTTGGACACTCGTATGCAATACGCATCGATATATCTTAAGGTGTGAAGGCAATGCGACGCTGAGGAGTACATCGAGAGATGCTCAGAAGTGCTGTCCCCAATTCGTCTGGTCGTTACGGTCAGCTGTGGATGCCGGAGAGCAACGTGGTCTTGAGCCAGTTGGTTATTCTTTTTTTCTGAAAATTTGGGTAAATGTAATTCCAAAACGTGCTAAAAAACACCTCATAAGCCCCAAGGAGTCTGTACTAAACCAAGCCTGCATAAAGAGTCAGCATGACGAGTCAGAAAAGCATCAATAACATCTTCAGTGAATAAAACAACTGCGGTTGGTTGAACCACCAAGCAGAGACTGGTTTGAAATCTTCTGGGTGTCCAATCAAGCGAGATCATTGCTTGCTTTACCTGATAGACATTGTTCTGGATACCTCAAGGGGCCGGCCCAGCTCCTCCATCCATGTAGGGCAGGACCGATACAGACCAACGCTTCCTGGACCACTCCCACGCCCTTAGCAACTGACCTGGAGCCACTGCTTTGATCAATGCACGCTCGGTAACTCGGGGACAGACACCGATCGGCAGTGCGGGATTCCGTGAAACTCTCGCAAAGGTATTGGATAAGACATTGAGTAGCCTTGATAGCCCGATGCATGAATGAAGGATACAGTATACCAGGGCACGGGTTGACATACACTCGCAAGGACAGAATTCCTAGGTCAACGTGGTGCAGGCTCCTCTCACACCGCTGATGTCAGACTAGTATCAGCGAGGGCCAAGGTCTTTCAACTTTTAGTCGCAAGAGACTCAGGAATGAAGTCGTAAGGCTCCCTTACTACAAGCAAGAGCTTAGCCCTTCAGCACGAAGGGTCCACTAAGGGTTAGGTACCTCATGATTTTATTAACCTTTCGAATGCCTCTCTCAACAGCGAAGAGTTCGTGAAAATGTGCCGTAACGGATACGATTACATCGAAGACATTCAGGGCAGTTCAGACACTCAAAAAGTACATCCTTGGTTCAGTTCATATTTTACTGGGGATGTGATCCTTGGTACAGCGCATACTTCAATGGGAATGTGATCTTTGGTACAGTGCATACTTCACTGAGGATGTGATCCTTGGTACAGTACATACTTCACTGAGGATGTGACAAGCGAGGGACCTTCATGCCGAGGCAGACCATTCAACAATATTTACGTGGAAGTGAACTTCTATACGTTTTAATATTCCAACAAGGTATCCTAAATGTAAGGTCATTTGACCAGAGTTCAGAGCTGCTGCTACGACGTATCGATGGAGGAACCGAGCAATGGTAATAGGACGAGGCACTTGCAGCAACAGCAGCGCAGCAGTGAAAGTCATACCGCACACAGTCGGCACCGTGCATCATGCGCAGGTAGGCAGGAGCAAACCACGCGATCGCCGCTCATGCGTGGCTGGCTAACGTGTGGTGATTGGTGAGGTAACGCGTGATGATAGGTAAGGTAATGCGGACGTTGAGTGCTGCTTAGAAGGGAGGTGTTCGGTATGCGATGGTCAAGCACTCGTTGAGTGATTTTCTGTCGTGATTACGACAGCTTGCGCTGCGTCGTAAGCTGATGACAGTGTATACCGCAATGTGAGGTGGGACTCATAACAGCTTACAGTGCAGTGCAGGATGAAAGGCAATGAACTGTTACTAGCTATCCCACAGCCAGAAACGATATTACTGAACTGTTACTAGCCATCCCACAGCCAGGAACGATATTACTGAACTGTTACTAGCTATCCCACAGCCAGAAACGATATTACTGAACTGTTACTAGCTATCCCACAGCCAGAAACGATATTAATGAACTGTTACTAGCTATCCCACAGCCAGAAACGATATTACTGAACTGTTACTAGCTATCCCACAGCCAGAAACGATATTAATGAACTGTTACTAGCTATCCCACACCCAGAAACGATATTACTGAACTGTTACTAGCTATCCCACAGCCAGAAACGATATTAATGAACTGTTACTAGCTATCCCACAGCCAGAAACGATATAACTGAACTGTTACTAGCTATCCCACAGCCAGAAACGATATTAATGAACTGTTACTAGCTATCCCACAGTCAGAAACGAAATTACAGAACTGTTACTAGCTATCCCACAGCCAGAAACAATATTAATGAACTGTTACTAACTATCCCACAGCCAGAAACGATATTACTGAACTGTTACTAGCTATCCCACAGCCAGAAACGAAATTACAGAACTGTTACTAGCTATCCCACAGCCAGAAATGATATTAATGAACTATTACTAGCTATCCCACAGCCAGAAACGATATTACTGAACTGTTACTAGCTATCCCACAGCCAGAAACGAAATTACAGAACTGTTACTAGCTACCCCACAGCCAGAAATTATATTAATAAACTGTTACTAGCTATCCCACAGCTAGAAACGATATTAATGAACTGTTACTAGCTATCCCACAGCCAGAAACGATATTAATGAACTGTTACTAGCTATCCCACAGCCAGAAACGATATTAATGAGCTGTTATTAGCTATCCCACAGCTAGAAACGATATTAATGAACTGGTACTAGCTATCCCACAGCCAGAAACGATATTAATGAACTGTTACTAGCTATCCCACAGCCAGAAACGATATTAATGAACTGTTACTAGGTATCCCACAGCAAGAAACAATATTCCAGCCAAGAACGATAGGAGAATTCCACGCACATCTCACACTCCTCATACAATTGCTCGCAAAAAATCTAGGAGGTAATAACATCTAGGAGGTAATAACATCTAGGAGGTGATAACATCTAGGAGGTGATAACAAACGAGAAGAATGAACAACAAACTCGTAACTTCAGGTGAAGAGCGCGCCCAATGTTCCTGAAGAATTTGCATTCGCGGATATCCTTTGGAGGTTGTGCTTAAACTAGAACAAATCCCTATTCGTGACCGGGCAATAAACCAATTAAGAGGATAAGCAACGGCTGAGACGAGAGAGGACCTTGTCGTGTGCTGCAGGAAGTGCACGTCAGCTGTTGAAATAAACCAAGCGCTAAAAAACAACCGCCACCACAACCAGCCTGATCAACCTTGTAGTTAACCTCGTGCGGTGAGGAGGTTTGCCTGGGTCACGGTTTAGGGAGAACAGAGGGGGTGGGGAGGATGCACGAGACAAGTAGATGTGTTTACAAGTGTAAGAAGACAACAACAGGTCGTTTGGCCCAAACTGAATACGAGAGGACAAACGGAGACCGGAAGGTATGAGCCCCAGCAGGAGAGTATGAGACGGAGGGTGCGGACAGAAGGAAGTGTGTAATACGGTGAGGCATGAAACCAGGAGAGAGCAAGGCCACATGGCCAACCTGTATTGCATGTCCATATATTCAATAGATTATACCTACTAGAATAAAACTGGTATGTGGGCCAGACCTGGACAGACTTCTGTCAGAAAGAAGGAGTGTAACAGACGAACAATATCTGACAGGTGCTTAGAATCAGACAGACGGCAACACTTATATACAGAAGAAGTTTGACTGAAGTGCTGTGATGTGTGGCAAGGCTAGAGAAAGCCTTTAGAAGAAGTGGTTGAAATATTGCTAATTATCATGGATACTCGGTGGTAAGGACGCGATCATTGAAGAAAATCAGAGAGCACATGCACGTGTTTTACAATCGCAGCAGTCAGGGCGATGTGAGGAAGGCCAGCAACAGACGAGAGAAAGGCATCGCCATGCAGAGCATAGGAGTCGAGATGGCATGTGCTATGAGTGTTTAGGCGGCGCCGCATGTACATCATCATCGCCATGCAGCGAATAGAAGTCGAGATGGCATGTGTTGTCATGAAGAGATGAGGCAGCGCCGCATGCCCACCATCATCCCTATGCAGCGAATAGGAGTCGAGATGACATGTATTGTGAAGTAATGAGGCAGCGCCGCATGCACACCATCATCACCACGCAGCGAATAGAAGTCGAGATGACATGTATTGTGAAGTAATGAGGCAGCGCCGCATGCACACCATCATCACCACGCAGCGAATAGGAGTCGAGATGACATGTATTGTGAAGTGATGAGGCAGTGCCGCATGCACACCATCATCGCTATGCAGCGAATAGGAGTCGAGATGACATGTATTGTGAAGTAATGAGGCAGCGCCGCATGCACACCATCATCACCACGCAGCGAATAGGAATTGAGATGGCATGTGTTATGAAGTGATGAGGCAGCGCCGCATGCACACCATGGTTGCCATGCAGCGAATAGAAGTCGAGATGGCATGTGTTATGAAGTGATGAGGCAGCGCCGCATGCACACCATCATCACCATGCAGTGAATAGGAATTGAGATGGCATTTGTTATGAAATGATGAGGCAGCGCCGCATGTTAACCCTCGTCGCCATGCAGCGAATAGGAGTCGAGATGGCATGTGTTATGCAGTGGTGAGGCGGTGCCGCACTGTGGGTGTTGGAGACCAGCAACTGGTGAGGTAAGTCCTTATAACTGACCTTCATCGAGTGCTGAACACCACTTGATTGACGACGTTCACGAAGCAGCATAACAACTTGAGAGCTTGGTCTCCACGCTAACCATTATAGATCAGCTGATGGATGACCTTTAATGACCACGCCTGGGTTACGTTGGTAGGATCACAATTCGCGATCCCGTGCACACATGCTGCAGGTATATAACACTCTTGAAAAGAAATGTCTAACCTACATGGTACTCCACACTCAGAAGTACAGTTTGTGTCCAAATTATGTCATGGTGATTTGACAGCCAGATGGAGTATTCTAAAGAGTCAAAGCAACTAATCGCTGTGACACCCCCCCCCCCTTCCCACTGTCACCAGAGTGACACTCCGCACAAAGCACGTGCGGGCCCAGCTACTGAAATGATTTTAAACGACCCGTGCGGTGGTCATCTTACATGGAGCAATCAGACGCCAGCTCTCATGAAGGTGGAACTACAAGTTGACTGAACACTTCAGCAGCAGAGCGAGAACACCCCACACTAATACCAAGCAACTGCGGTGCAATACGGCACTAAACTAATACTTCCTCACTTTCTCCTACATCACTGAAGGAAAAATAAAGTTGCTTTCAAAATATCCCACTTAATATCCACATTATTTTAATATATGTACTTATTGCCAATGATGTTGGCATCTCCCGACATTGTACACAGAAACCTAAAGCATCCCAACTGAAAACCATGAGACTGAAAAACAACATTTGCCAAGGCAGAACAGTTTACGGCCAGGCCAAACAGATCCCATAGCCCAATATATGAGAATAGTTTGTAATACATTATCTCCAGTGTGTGACGCCCGGCAAAACCGGATTCAAGGAATGCACGCAGGCTAGCGTGCATTCCACACAATTGCAAGCACACCACATTTATGCTGCCATGCAAACTTAACCCCGCTATTATCAACACAATCTCCACCTCCACCCCCACACGTGGCGTCCACCAACCGACCGAGCTCGTTGTGAGTCTAGGCGCGTGCATTCCGCAGAGTTTGGGACAAACCTCCCGAGGCTAGCAGAGCAGTGAGCTCCAGCCGAGAGTGTAGGTGACGCTCGGTATCGTAGATACCGCCAATTGGATTAACTTAGCATGGATGTGAAGCTTCATCTAAGATACTGATTAAATAATTCTGGTATAATTGTATGACCACGGAATGCGTTCATCAACTGGTCAAATAGAGTACTGCTCGCGTTATACACAGCACATTTGAGGCCCAGGACTAGCCAAACTGGATGAAGGACACTTTATTGTTCAGGCTTTCACACGGCTTGCCGTTAACGTCCGTCAAAGAGTTGCACACGTTCTTGGCAATTGTAGCGGATCAATTAATGGATAACCGCGGGGTCAAGCATGTGTGTGCATGCGATGCATTTCAGTGGACGAAAACGGCGGTTCACAAAATCCTATAAATTGCGCTGCAGGACTAGGCGACTACGGTAAAGATTCTTCGCTTCATGGCTCTTTTCATTGTCTTCCGGGACGGAAGAGTCAGCGTGCAAGCCTTAACAGGCCATGGCGGAGTCGTGTCCAGCCTCCAATAACAGAGAACATGTCATATTTCAGTCTCTCTGACGTACTAACATGATGAAGGTATGCTGGAAACGCCCTCGTGTGTAGAGACATAGAGACGCTCACAAACCATTGTATATACATTAAATAGGTTTACTCCCTAGTATATACATTAAATATGTTCACTCCCTTGTTTATACATTAAATAGGTTTACTACAGACACATTTAGCCATTATTCAATCACTTAAATTTAATGGGTGATACGTTTACATTAAACTACTAATGTCGCATGAGCGCATACAAAACCATGCACTTGAAAAATATCACGCTCCAAAAAAAGAACGAGTAAAATACGATTTGGATACTTAGCTATACAGCGGCAACAAGTGAAAAGCCGATCTAGTCTCAAAGCTGCTCCCAGATACATAGGGGTAAATATGTATGATAAAAGATAAATAGCAAAAGCTTTCACTATAAATGACAGCTATGAAAAGGCTCAACTGAATAGACAAGCAGTGAATTCTAATAAACACACCATTTCAATGACAAAGCAGGCGGAGTGATGATTGCCAGTTAAACAAGGTGCGCATACATCAACAGCCAGGTATACCTAAGACTGTTCCATGTTGATCCTCCTGTACGATGTGATAGCATTGAGTTGTGGGAAAGAAAACCAAACTTTCAATGGACGTATACGAGTGTGTGTATA
>SDVV010013648.1:0-15045 GCA_016164225.1 Gammarus roeselii | reverse complement strand
ATATATTACAGAGCAAATCAAATCATTTATTGTAACAACTCAGTAGTAAAACATGTTTCATTCACAACTAGAAAAGTACTAGAACATTCGTACATAAAAAACACACGCGTACACATCATTCGTGCAACCTTATGTAAAACACACACACATTCATGATCAGACTCACGAACATGCACTTTCTCACTCACATGAGCGTGCATGTACCACAAGACAAAAAGAACAATATTTAAAATTTTATGACGACGGCGCTCGGTGGTCTGAATGGAGAACGTAAGTAATAAATAACGAATTAAAGAATTCAAAGATAAAATAAATAGCGAATTAAAGAATTCAAAGACCTGATGCAGAAACTCACGAACAGCTAGTTATTGCAAATTTACCTATAAACCTCATTGATTTAGTTTCGTATTCAAATATATAAGTACTAAATTACCGTTGCGATTAACAGACAATTTTATGTTCAGCTAATATTTACGTTCCTAGGAATATTTTATTATTATTGTTATAAAATCTTTCATTTCCATCGTCCAGCAATAGGTCTTCAATACTTAGGTCTAACACATCAAACTTAATTTCTAAGATGCGGTATTTGAATTAGCAAAGCGAGAATTAAAAATGAATTTGTGACAGCACATTTCCTGTCAGCGGCCGATTTGTAGCTACTTCGTGTTGCAAAACAGTTTTCACAATATGTGCTATATATTTAAGTGAGAAACTCATGGGCATGGGATTGATAAATCCAAAATAATGAATACATCGCAGCTCATCTCTAGTAGGCGGCTGGCTTGTCCTTCATGGAACCGAATGGAATGCACAATCTACCATTAGATATATACCAACACCTATATATTCATACTAATATACATATACATGCACGAACATGTATATACAAATACATATACATGTACACATACAAATACACACATATACGCGTACCTACCTACACACATATATGGACGACAATCAGTATAATTCAGTGGGGTAGTACAAAACTCAGATGAGCGGAGTTCTCCAAGAAAAGAATAGAGAACAATGTTACCTCTCTATGATGGCGATTGCAAATTAAAAATGGTACGGTAATTGGTAGAATTCATTAATTTATTTATATGTGTATCGAATTTACTTATGTGAGAGAGAGCGGCTACGTATTATTCATCGACAGACAGAGCACACTTTAAAAGGATTGAGACATTGAAATAGATGAGACGTTAGTTATCAGCAAGGGTAATTGGCAGGAATCATTGCTGATTGGTGTGGATATATAATAACCAGCTACAGCTAAGTATCAATGAATCAGAATAATTCGATGCTGGAGTACACAAGTCGGATGAATATACTTCCGTTATAGGAGACAAGGTAGAGTATTAGCTCATAGGGCAATGATTGTATCATCAAAAATGGTACGGTAATTGTTGCAACCAGTTCAATTAGTGATATTAAAATCGAGTTAACCTTTGTTGAAGTTAGAAGCTGCCTATCGTCCCTCAAAAAAAACTGAGTTTGTATTTTAATTATACTAAAACGAACAAGTACATTTAAAACTTAGAAATAGACGAAACGCTAGTTAACACTTATGGTAGCTAATTGGCAAAGATAATTGTGATCGGTAGCAACATAGAAAACATATGTATCGTCAGAGTATAAACGATTAGATGGTGTCTCAATGTTGAGAGGGATGATGGTGGTGGATTCAAACATGCTCATGAACACAATGCATTTTCTGGTTACTGGTGTTATGCATTTAGTTTGTGTTTGTGAGAAATGTTACGGTTTTGAATTGATAGGCCAATAGATGTTCATTAAGCTTATTCTTGAAGGACGTGTTGGATTCAAGATTCTTGAGGCTTGTTGGGAGGTTGTTCCATGATTTTGGTCCAGTGATCGAAAAAGCTCGACAAGCCGTTTCTGTTTTCCTGTGTTCAACGTGCAGAGTATCATTATTCCTTGTGAATCGATTGTTCTTTTCACCTCGCGAATAAATGAGTCTTTGACTGCCGGGTGAATGTTTTTCTAGAAGATCTTTATGAATTCTGATCGACTCACGGAGTGCCAGTTTGTTGTCAATATTGAGCCACTTCAATTTTTCGAGGAGAGGACTAACGTGGTCTCGTTTTATGTGGCTACCATCGCATGTTATTCTTGCTGCAAAATTTATACAACGTTGCACTTTCTCTCTTTGAATTTTGGTGCATTTTCCCCAAAGTGAAAGACAGTAGTTAATGTGAGAAAATACTAAAGCGTGGACAATCAGTAATCTTGATTTGAAGTCCAATTCTTTTTTTGCAGAATTTAGGAACAAAAGTTTTCCATTCAACTTGGAACACAGAGTAGTTACGTGGTGTTTGAAGGAAAGATCGGGATCAAACCACACTCCCAGACTTATAATTTTATCTTCAACAGGGATGTTAGATTTGCCTATCCTGATAGAGAAATTAATTGGAACTGCTTTTCTTTTTGAGTTCGATCCGAACAAAATGCATTTAGTTTTTTCAAAGTTGAGCTTGAGTCCATTTTTATCATACCAAGATTTCAGATTAGTTACAACTGTCTCAGCGTCGTCTTTCAACGCATTCAGATCTGACGTTTTTTGTGAAAGCAATATTTGGACATCATCGGCGTACATTACCATTTTCGCTTGATTTTTTGGTAATTTGTAGTCGATGTCATTTACAAAAACCAGGAAAAACAAGGGGCCAAGTGAGCCTACAGGAACGCATTCAATTAGGTATGGAAATTCTGTTTATCTACGGTAAACACGTGGTGCCTAGTGGAGAGATATAATCATTCATGCGTAGTCAAAAACGGGAGAAAAAAACGCAGGTGTAATACTTCTTAATACGAATTCCTGTTACGATATCATATCACGACAAAACTTCTGATTATTTTCTAGTGATGAAAGTCTGACTAGTTTGTATCTGCAACGAAACCACTGCAAATCTTTAAATCTATCGAACCAATATTTTTGGTCTATGTACACTGCAATAATATCCTACATGTCAGTGTAACAAGTGTAACAAATCAGCACAAAACTCGAAAAGAATATCACGGATTCTGCTACCAACTCATACATTGCATTGGGAATCAATGATAAATCGATGAAGTGTCTTACAAAATATATGGGTCGTGATTAACTCTCTGAAAAGCCCAGTTACGGTATTTCACACCCACTGCCTGCTGAGTGAGCGATAGATTGTGAAAGATTGATGTAAAATTGTCGCTTTCTCAAGTGGTAATTATGAAACCTTTATGAGATTTAATCTCAAATGTCTGGAGTGCAAGTTTCCATCAATGCAATCCATTAAATTTTTGAAATGTTGGGGAACAAAGGACCAGTGAGGGATAAGTAAGGCTGCTTATTATTGATAAGAACAGTTTTATTTTGAATTAACTGCATAGCGCCAAGGTGGGCAGCATTCGTTCCGCCCCAGACGATAAGACAGTGGGGTAGGCAAAAATAGACAAGGCGATAATATAACTAAGAAGGTATCTTACGGAACAGGAAATTATTTTGAAAGATAAACCTGCAGATTATGATAATTTCCTGCTGACTTACAAAATCGACACAAGAAATTTCGAATCTATCCACACATACACCCTGAAACATTCCCCAAATCAGAAATCACTTTTTCAAATACACCCTAGAGTCGCGATGGACACATTGCCTTCTATTGGAAAAAAAAGTCTATCATCATCTACCGACGTGAATTCAGTGCTTAATATTACTGAATTCAATATTACATTCGGTTATCCAAATTGAATAGTTGATATGCATGACAGAAAGCTTCGTAATGTCGTCAAAGAAAACATGGTGACACTGAGAATCAATCGAAAGTAAACTTTCATAAATTACCGTCGTTGAAGGCATTTTTGAAAAATCGGTATTTGCGCGATTGATTAACTTACTAGTGAGCCGCGTGTTTCTATTGTTGAACAGTACTTCTCATATAACTATTCAATCAAAGTGGAAAGAGCTCATGTCAATGAATACAACCTGAATGCAAACATTGGGGCTGATAGTAATGTGTCCGGCACCTGGTGAGTCAATGGCAGGACGCTCAATACATGCATGATAGAGACGAATACTTCGTAAATTTAAATGAAATGATTCAAGGAAACCAATCACAAGGTATAAGGACATTAGCTGCTCCGGTAGGGATCAGTCTTTAGTTTGTCAGCCGCATTTTAAAGATTGGTCTTTGATTAAATTCTTAGAAACGGTGAATATCACAGCAGCTCTCAAACAATGACAATGGAAGGATATTATTATTTCATCATCGGATGAATGAATTGTCCGAAGAACGACAATTAGATGCGAACACATTCAATTTCAGTAATGAGAAATACATTTATTTTGATGGGCTTTTAAAATAAGCCCAATTAAAGCAAATGGAGCTCTCAAAACAGATTGAGATGTTCGAGAAGCCTGTGCACTCATAGGAGGCGACAGTTTTTTGCGGCTTTTGTTCCCTTAGAGCGTATGGGTGGTATTGGTGTAAAGATGCTGGTACGGGAAACTGATACAACACTGAGGACATATTTAAATGCTGGAAGCGGAATGACTCAGCATTCATCCTGATATTTGGTTCCAAAAAGATGTTGCAACTTCACACGCATCTTTGTATGCAATGACTTGGATGAGAAACCGCATAGGAAACGAGCATTCATCCTGATATTTGGTTCCAAAAAGATGTTGCAACTTCACACGCATCTTTGTATGCAATGGCTTGGATGAGAAACCGCATAGGAAACGAGATCATTTTACATCGAACTGACGTAAAGGGGCCAGATAGCTCCACTGACTCCTCTACACTGGATTTTTTTGGAGGGAGGGGGGGGGGGAGATGTCAATCTGAGGATCGTCAAAGCATCACCTGACACTATACATGACCTTTGGCCAGCTATCCGAGAAATAATCTCATCCATTGACCAAGATGTTCTGTTGCGATAATCTCAAATTTACAAAATTGGGTTAACCGGTGTGTTCATCAGAATGTTGGCCATTTCGAAAGTTTGTTATGAGCTAAATAAGACTTCAGGATATATCCGTTGATGTGGTTAATGTTCCCGTCTATTCGTCAATGAGTTTAGAGATATGAGCGTTCACTTTCGGTCATTTTTTTGTCATCCCGTACTAGACAAAAACAGATATAGTACATTGGCGATCACAATAATGCCCAGCCAGAAAGCATCTTCGACAGTTTGGATGATCAACAGCACCCTGAGGCGAGAATTGTCTGCTATGACGGTAATCTGCCGATCCTCTGTCTCGGCATTGATTCCGAGATATGTCACACATTTTGGACACATTTGTCCCAGATGGGATATATTTAGAGTTGTTCTAATGATCTGATCGAGATAAAAGGTGCACTGGACATAATTATTTGTGCTATATAATAGGACCACGTACAGAACTTGTCGAGCTGGCAATCTTCTTGGAATCGGTTATAGAGATCTAATAATCGCTGTTAAGACTTTAATGATATCAGCCTGAAGGTTTCTTTCCTGGATTAACTGGACGGAATTGTTAACGAGCCTTTTTTTGTGTTTATTATTCTATAAAAAATATTCTTTGGATCGATGATCGTAGTTAATTGATGTATATATGTTTGAAATTTACAGTTTTTACTCCAGACGTTTCATTCCATATTTTCAGTTCTGAGTCAGAACTTAAAATATAGAGCCTTCTACAATGATTTTGAAGAAGTTTATACGATCCTGTTCACCGCCGGAGATTCTGTACTCGTCGATTATTGGTGTACAAGAATCACAACAAAAAGACGGCCAGCTCCACAACCAACGTAGAAAGGTCTGAGATGTGCTGGCAATGCGGAGCGATATCTACAACAGCATAAACGCCACAGAGGAACTTGAGGCTATACCATGGTTGTGAAAATAGTGTTAGCAAAAAGATTGTCGTTTGAAAGACGAATCGTCTTTAGAGGATCAATTACCCTTGATCCTTCATGAAACCCTTGGGAGATGGAACTTTAATCAGCATTAGATTCAATCATGTTTGAAGCATAAGCTATAAATTATTATCATCTCAATCCTCAATAATTGAAAGTAAATATTCTCTAATGCAGAAAGTTTAGCAATTCAAAAGCAAAATGGAGAATTATTACCATAACATTGACAATCAATATTACATTAAATCACATTGCTCTGCGAGCTTACATTTACCAGGATCATTCAGACTGTAATCAGACTCAACCATGACCATTAGAACCGTACATCTCAGAATTTTTGAGCCCAAACTTACATTTCTCAATGCTGGAGGACCAATCTACAGGACGGCGATGAACGAACTATGAATGGTGCAGGCTGTGTAGGTTGACTCGAAACAATCTTCGATCAATTTGACCATCTACAATTTTGGGAGAGACAATATTGTCAACGCTAGAAAACGAAACATTGGATCAGATCGTTTTGTGAAGTTGAACCAAAACTTTGTTTACCCTAACCGGTATCTTGGATAAACCTCCAACTCGCATGTAATGTGGGGAGCATCATTTGAAAACCTGAAAACTGTTGTCACCTGATCACCGACTGGTGACTTGAGAACAAACTGGTCGCTCGGGAGCAGACTGGCCACACCTTCCGTTGATGGAACTGGCAGACGACAGTCATCAGTTGATTGAACTGCCAGACGACAGTCATCCGTTGATCTTATTGGCAGACGACAGTCTCCGTTGTTTGAACTGTCAGACGACAGTCATCAGTTGTTAGAACTGGCAGACGACAATCATCAATTGTTAGGACTGGCAGACGACAGTCATCAATTGTTAGAACTGGCAGACGACAGTCATCAGTTGTCAGAACTGGCAGGCGACAGTCATCAATTGTTAGAACTGGCAGACAACAGTCATCGACTGTGCCAATTAGCGGACTATTTGTCGGATTCTATTGTCGGCAGTGCTCAAAATTTGAGCTGCATGTTAGCATGGATTCAGGTAATCAGCAAACTTCTGAAGGCCCGATGTGATTGGTAGTATTCACAAATTTGCTATTTAATGAATCCAATGAATGATATCGCTCAGAAAACGATGAAATGGTAGAGATTGTATGTAAAAAAAAAATTAGACGAAAATGGTGAAGACATGACATTTGATACTAAATATGTATACAAATTTATACGAGAAAAAATATTCGTGAATAAATTTAAAAAATTGTGCTTGGAAATAAAGAAAAGCGTTGAAGATGAATAATATAAATAATCAAATTCAAACCCGCAATGAATAAAATTTGACAAATATTACTGTCGTAAGTTAAATGTCTGACGATAATCCCTATCGAATATTAACCCTGTGTTTAATTATTCTGATACAATGGACGTGCAAATGTCATGCGATGCGCATACAATTAATCCTATACTGTCATCGTAGAACATTTAAATCTACGTAACGACAATATTAATCTTCCATAGGCAGACAAAACATTACCAAGTTGAACCTAATCTACCGCAATTAAAGAAAATAACAAACTATGAAACCGATATCCAAACGAACTCATGTAGCGACTAACCTGAAATAATGCTATTAAAAAGCTCATTCCTTACAGCGACACCGTACAGGGGAGGTACAAACCTAACAAAATGTTCTACTCATTATATTAATAAAAAGCCACTCAAATGAAATATCAAGCATTGGACCTACATTCGAATTCAAGACAAATAAGATTTTCTTTCACAGCAATCCATGAATAACCAATACCTAAGGTAATTAACCTACCAAGACGTGAAATCAATATACAAGGTCAACCTCACATGTATACTAAGAAACTGAACTAATCGGACACTATTAACCAGCAGTGGATGACCATTTCTCAGAAGCCAATCTGAAACAATAACAAATTTTATCATAACACTCAAACCTAACAATAATTTCTAACACTACTATACAAAATACATAATGATGCTATTGAAAATCTTATTCCAACAGGGAAACCCAAGAGAACATACACACCTAATTACTGTTTCACTCAGAATAATAATAACAATCCTATTCTCTACCATGGGCTAACCCTCAGTTAAAAGAAGCACGACATACGAGATGGCGTTCCTTATCAAAACAAAAGCAGGTCAATTGTGGGAATAAAGTAGCCTGACACGACATGAAACCGAATACAGAACTATCTCTTGCAACAAATAAACGAAACGATCTTATACTACTATCCTGCAGTAGATGACCATTTTTCTACTAACGAAAACCAAATCAGCACCAACTTCCTATATCAACCAACAGCTAAACTAAGAAAAAAAATCTAATTTCATCACATAAATATGCTCTATTATTGCTAATACAATCTTATTCCTTCGCTAGCACGCTACAGTAGACATGCAACCCGTTTAAATCCTATGATAAACAGACAAAACCTTATTAATATCTACACTAATACCCAACATGGACGATGCAAACCTGATAAGCTCTATCATAAATGTTATAAAAATTTAATAATGATAATGATGACCGTGCCTATTTTAGAGCTATGAACACATTAACCTACATAAGAAACGCACGACTCGCGAGACATCAATCCTTACCCAGAGAAAACCAAGCCAATATCCAACGTAATTAATCTGATAATACGTGAAATTTAAATACATCGCCAGCCCTGCAACAAATAAAGCTAAATAATTCCACGATAATTCCCTGCACTGTACAAGTATTTTTGGCTCGGTTATTCTAAACAAGACCGACATTACTCCTTTAGGAGTTGACACAGATTGGTCAACTTCTTAAATCTTCCAATCTGCAATAGCAAAAGAGATGGAAAATTATTTGCAACAAGGCGTGGCAATGAGCAGTGAACATTTTTATATGTTCACTGTGGAAGGAGAAACGATAATGTACAAAAGGCTCATAAGATAAAAAAAACATTAATGTGATAACAAAAGCGTCTTGGCTTTGCTATGTCCCATTGTTGAGTCCTCACCCCCCCCCGCCCTCCCCTATCCTTCGGAGCGGTATCAAGCTGCATTGTTCCGGTAACTTTATATTGAGAGCAATTGAATTGATAACTTCAATACAGTTGCCGTTCATTATGAAGTAGATCTCATTTTGACAAAGGGGAAGGATTGCTGAACAGAGGACTCTTGCTCAGTGAGGTAAACTATTGCTCAGTGAAGGAGACTATTGCTGCGTGAAGGATACACATGCCCTGTGAGGAAAACGATTACTGTGTGAGGGAGGCACGTGCTATGTGAGGGAGACACATGCTCTGTGAGGGAAACCAATGCTCTGTGAGGGAGACACATGCTCTGTGAGGTAGACGAATGCTGTGGGAAGGGGACACATGCTCTGTGAGGGAGACCAATGCCATGTGAGGGAGACACATGCTCTGTGAGGAAGACCAATGCTGGGTGGGGGAGACACATGCTCGGTGAGGGAGACAAATGCTGTGTGAAGGGGACAAATGCTCTGTGAGGGAGACCAATGCTATGTGAGGAAGACACATGCTCTGTGAGGGAGATCAATGCTGGGTGGGGGAGACACAGGCTCTGTGAGGAAGACACATGCTCTTTGAGAGCGACTATAACTGTGAAGGGAGATTCATGATCTGTGAGGCAGACTATTGATGTAAGAGGGCACCTCCGCTAGAACCAGAGTATCGCTGTTCCTTCCGCAGGCAGGAACACGGCATATTAACACGAAACATCGATTCAAAACAAAAATCATCTATAAATATTTAATTGACTGTTTTAGCAGTTTATTACAATAATTTTCTAAAGAGAAGCCATAAGATCTCAAATGCTCTGCTGCTGAAGGTTGAGTGATGTAAAGAAGACGTGTATCGGGTTGTGGTTTACAAGTGTTTATAAGTGTAGGAAGACAACAACAGGCCTATTGGCCAAAACTAGGTTGCCTTTTGATAGCAAAAGGGTTAATTCTGGAGTAGAACGTCTAAAAGAGGTTCGTGTGCCATTTCTGTTCTCCTTACAACAACAGGAGAGGGAACGGCTTAGCTATTTATCGGCGATTTATGTAGAACTTGTCGAGCCGCGACTGAAACGTTTCGATTGTATTGCGGTTTACAACCTCAGCTGGAAGTTGTTGCATTCTTCGACAACTCTATACGTGATGGAATTGCGCGTGATGTCGATTGAAGAACGTTTCCCAACGATTTTGTATACTTGCTCCTAGTCAATCCGTTTGTATCTAGATTGAAAAGGCTCGCTCGGTCGACGTTTTCCTTACCCTTTATAATCTTCCAAACTTCTATCATGTCGCCTCTGACTCGACGTTTCTCTAGCGAATAAAGATTGAGTTCACAAAGCCGGTCTGGTAGCTCTACGTTGAACCTTCTCAAGTTTATTACTCGTATTTTCTAATAAATGGAGACCAGAATTGAACGGCATACTCGAGATGCGGTCTAACAAATGCATTTTTTCAACTTGAGCATACTGTTTTTGAACGAGATAGTGCTGGATATCATACATAGCATTTTGTTGCCATTCTTGGCAGCATCGTTGCATTGCTTGCTGCTTTTTAAGTCGTTACTTACGATGTCACCTAAGTCTCTCCCTGCAATGACGGGAATGAGTTCCTTTCCAGACATTGAATAATCGTGTTTGGGGTTATGAGGACCTATGTGCATAACTTCGCATTTGTCTACATTAAATTTCATTTTCCACTTATCTGACCAATTAACTATTTTGTTCAAGTCTAGTTGGATCGGCTGACACTTTAGTTCAGTTTGCACTTTTTCTCCGATATTAGTAAAGTCTGCAAACTTGCTAATGTTTGAGAGTAGGTTGCTATCGAGATCGTTTATAAAAAGAACTGGCCCTAACACGGATCCTTGAAGCACGCCGCTGTAACATTACCCCAGGGGGAGGAAGCTTCGTTAAGTACAACTCGCTTTCGTCTGTCCGCAAGCCAGCAATTTATCCAGTTGTTAAGCTCGCCTCGAATACCGATGCTGTACCATTTACTAATTAGGCGCTTGTGGGGGACTTTATCAATGGTCTTATGTAAGTCAATGTAAATGATATCGATTGGAGTAATTGTGTCGCGGATTTCGATTATATTTCTGAAAAAGAGTAGCAGATACGGGAGACAGGAACGGTTGTGTTTAAAGCCATGCTGGGAGTCGCCAATCAATTTGTTTGAATCTATGAATTCTGTAATTGTATCCGATATCAAACTTTCCATCAACTTTCCAATGACTGACGTGAGACTAATTGAACGGTAGTTGCCGGGACACTTTTTCCCCTTTTTAAAAAAAAATGGGGTAATATTGGACTCTTTCCATTGAGCGAGGCAGGTGCCATTTGTGAGAGATTTGGTGAAAATGTTTGATAAATGTTCGGCGATTTCGTTTCTAGTCTCTTATAGAATTCTGGGAGGAATTTGGTCTGGACCTGGAAATTTGGTGACTTTCAATCTATCTATATAATTAATAATTTCGACGGGGGAAACGTTCACTGTGGTGTGGGCTCCAATTCGTTTTGCCGCTATGATATCCTCAGGATTAGGAATATCCTGATTCTCTAACGTAAATACAGAACAAAAGTATTCCTTAAGTAGGACACTCATTCTGGTGTCGTCCGTTTCTATCTCACCAACATCGTTCATGAGAGGACCTATTACAGATTTTGAAGTTTATTTGCTCAAAATATAACTGAATAATTGTTTCGGATTAATTTTGCTCCTGGTAGCAATTTCATTTCCATAATTATCCTTCATACGTTTCAGGACTCTATTTAGATCTCGTCTGCTAATTTTGTATTCATTTTTTGCTACGTCGTCATGTGGCCGTCTCTGCTTTATCGGAAGCTTTGCTTACTTTCGTGAATGAAGGCGCTGCAATTCTCCTTACCAGCACTTACGCTGATAGACTGCTGTTCGCCTGTTTTTGCGCGGAATATGCTCATGTTCGATATCATTTAAGTGCAGTCAAGGAATAGTCAAGCGATTGATTGACCTCTTGTCCGAGGGTTATATTTGCTGACGCTATGGACTCTCAGAAGCCATCAAATTTAGCAAATCTGATGTTAGGGATTTTTTCGCAGTTTCTTGATGTTTTCAACTCGAGCTCTATCAAAAAACGGATACAGTTGTGGTTACTAGTTCCGAGTGGTTCGCCTACTTCGACGTTCGTGACATGAGAGTCGCTTGCACTAAATAGAAGATCAAGAATGTTGCTACCTCTTGTAGGTGTCTTCACCATTTGGGTCATGGACTTATTGTCTGCAAAATCAATCAGACGATGGCCGGTGGCAGTGCATTCGTCGATTCCCAACAAATGTTGGGGATATTGAAGTCGCCAAGCACAATACTGTGTTGTGTTGTGACAACATCGACGAGGGTGTTATAAAGATAGATATAATCTGTAACCTTGCTTTTAGGGGCGATAGACGAGAGTGATTAGACATTTTATATGTTTACCGACTACTTGGATTTATACTATGTCGTGCCTGTTGTATGGAATGGTGACTTCTAATATTTGCAGAGTGTTTTTCACGAGAAACAGCACTCCTCCGCTCTCTCGGACTTGCCCATCTTTGTGAAATAGTGAGTAACCGGGAAAAGTAAATTTGCATAAATAAAGCCTGGTGCTCAATTTCATCCACGATTCTGTGATTGCTATTATGTCGATATTTTCATTTAATGCATGGATACCTAATTCTTCGGTTTTGTGTCTGAGACTTTTAGCATTCACGTGGTTACATTTGAGATTACCGTTTGTAACATTGACTTGATTTGCTTGACTTATTTTGTTTCTACTCTGAGGCCTTGTGTCGGAGCCAAGACTTTCGTTTTCGTTTACAAGGGTTGTACTAGCGGAGCTGCGACTACTGCCTCTAACTCGGACTGGATTGATGAAAGGAACTTTTTTGCTAGGACATGTGGTGGTGTTTTGATGGGCACTTGTATTTGCTGTATATCTCGTGTTGAAACGGGCTGAGGTCGCTGTGTCCTTTCGTCGTGCACTGCTGGCGGAGCTGTTGGTATGCTATCGTTTACGTTTTTTGACTTATTTTCGTTGACAAATCCAGCGCCAGTGTTATACGAATGTTTTCGAGGGAATCAAGTAAAAACATTTTAATGCGAGCCTTGTTGGTGATTCTATTAAAATTATAGTCATCGTAGAAGTTGCTAAGCGATGGATAAGTAGAATCATCTTGCTTAACTTGTATCTACTCTGGTTTGGATGGGGTAGAATGCCAGTGTCATGGAGGTTCGCGTGTGAAGGTTTGATGTTGTTTAGCATGGCTTTATACCTTTTCCATGTCGATTCCGTCTGCGACACGTCTTTAGCTCCGACTTGTATTATAATTCGCTTAGATGAATGTATCTTTTGCTTTGCGATTATGCCTTCGACCTCGTCAATTTTCAAATCAGCTTTGCCGAGTAGTTTTAGTTGAATTCTCCCTTTTCGCTGATTTGATTTGAATGAGGTGACATTGTATTCATCATTCTCAATAATTTCCTCTGTATTCTTAGAGTCCATTTCATCGAACAATACATCGAATCGGTTACGTGTATTGGGTCGAAAGTGGTGAGATTGTTGTCCAGCATGTGTTGCATCGTCACGACTGGCCGCCTCTCACTAACTAAAGTTGTGTACAGTGCCTCGCTATCTGTGACTAAGTTTTTTATCGTTTTAATACGATCGTTTGTCTTGGCGTCTAGTGCTGAAAGCTTCTTGGCGAATTCGGAGTCTAGGTGCAATTGGAGTTTTTTCACTTGATTTTGGGTGGCCTAGACAGTTTATTTGACTGCTGCTAATTCGCTGCTTATCAGATCTTTGAGTTCGGTCACCCAATTGGAGGCGTCACTGATTTGTGTTTCCAGTTGTTTGGTGTCCTCTGCTGCTTGACAAAATTTACAGCGCAATGTCTTGCATTCTCCATTTGAGGGACTGCTACGCTAAGTCCTGGCAGAGCCAGAAGAGCTTTGGCAATCCATTAGTTTGGGGGCGTACGAGGTATGGCAGATGCCACATTCTAGCTTAGCCTGAACCAGAATTTACCGGTGAAAAATGAACCGTTAGCTCGAGATTTATTTCTTGTGATTTCTTGTAGACAGCAGATATGGATAAGTGGTGCAAGGCGTTAATCCGCCGTTGGGGCAGTGTTGTGGAGGGAGTTTCTATTCATAAGAAGAGGCGCTAAGGAGACGACGAGGCTGTGCTGTGGAGAGTCCTTCTGGAAGAGGGGCGATAAGCGGCGAAGGGGCTGTGTAATGAGGAGAGATGCTAAGTGGTCGGAGGGGCTTTGATGGGAAGGAAGGCATATGGTAAGAGGAGAGATGCTGAGCAGCCGGAGGGGCTGTGCTGTAAAGAGAGTCCATCTCATGGAGGAGAGGAGCTAAGTGGTCGGCCAGGCTGCGCGGTTACTAGAGTAACCACACAACAGGAAAGCTAATAAGGCAGGGACTGATGACGCTAATAATTATTGTCCTGGACGATATTGGAGGGCATCCTTCGTGGGCTTGTGGATGTAATGAGTTAGGCGGAGGTGTAGTACGCTGGGAAAGGAAATGGAGATGAATTCATTGGAGATGTTTATTGAATTTAAGGTATCTGTACTGTTGAATCTACATTGCGATTCGCGATATTTGAATCTCGAATATCAAATCGTGTGTTTGCAAAAAAAATGTCCAGGATATTCACTGTTCAAAATGTAAACTAAAAGTAATAACAAACCAACTGAGACATAAATTTATATTTTTCGAATAGTGTATATTGATTTAGGAAGACCGCATGCGCGTAGCAAATTTCCCAAATCAGTTTAAAAATAAAAAGTTCAAATGATTACTCAGTGACCTGCGACGTTCAAAACAACAAGCTCTGTGTATTTTTTGTCTCTTCTTATTTAGCAGGACAGTGGAGTAATATATTGTTAAAAAAACTCTTCATTGTATACTATAGGTATTTTCCACTGTGCAAAAAATATTCTTCTTCGAGCCCAATTTCTACGAATATCGCCGCTCACTGTTATCATCCACTTTGCAGAGTGAATCTTTTAAATAAAATAAATACGACGAAGCGCGTTGCGAGGCCTTCCACCTCCTAGCGATATTACAAGTTATTTTAAGAAGT
>SDVV010013647.1:0-15045 GCA_016164225.1 Gammarus roeselii | reverse complement strand
ACTGAAGCTAGAGAGGAAGCATGTGTGTGTGGCATTATAGACAGAAGAATGATGCTAACCTCTGAAGCTAGAGAGGAAGCATGTGTGTGTGGCACTATAGATAGAAGAATGATGCTAACTACTGAAGCTAGAGAGGAAGCATGTGTGTGTGGCACTATAGACAGAAGAATGATGCTAACCTCTGAAGCTAGAGAGGAAGCATGCGTGTGTGGCACTATAGATAGAAGAATGATGCTAACTACTGAAGCTAGAGAGGAAGTATGTGTGTGTGGCACTATAGATAGAAGAATGATGCTAACTACTGAAGCTAGAGAGGAAGCATGTGTGTGTGGCACTATAGATAGAAGAATGATGCTAACTACTGAAGCTAGAGAGGAAGCATGTGTGTGTGGCACTATAGACAGAAGAATGATGCTGACTACTGAAGCTGAAGCTACAGAGCGAGAGGCATAAAGGTATCTAATGATTGTATTGTGAGAGAACTGTTATGGCAACTAGTGAACTAGTGTCACTTTACAATTAGGACCGTCATTCAACCAAGTGAATCAGTCATCAAAGCCATCATACTGAAAACATTTCACTAAATGCGACCACCATTTCCCTAATGAACTTGGTGTAGCGTGTAAGAAAAATACGTTAACTTGTGGTCCACGAGGGGAGTCATCGAAAATAATGGTTCAACTTTAAAGAAAATCCGAGTAAAAGCACCACCTCCTCTGGTGCGCCAGCTGGGTAGAAGCAAAATGTTGACAAATGGCAGTTGGCGTAGGGAAGCCAAACACTTCCATCGCTTATTTGAACTTTAATGTGTAGCGTAAATCACGAGTAAGAACTTCATCACAACACAGAGTAGTAGAAAAAAGTTATATTATTGTTGATTAACTTACGTATTAAGAGTCCGCAATCGTAAAACAAATACATGAATAATCTTCATTGTAAGTTGAGTCTGTCTTCAAGCCTCTATTCATATTTGCATCGTCCTTTATTCTTTATTCCCCCTTGTCTATACATTCTATCAATTTCATGGAAATAGAATAATTATTTGCTTTTCTTACGTGAGATCCGAGAAGAGGCAACGAGCGGCCTCAGGAGCACAGCTTATGTGAGATGAAGAAACTGGATTATGTTAAGTTAATTTGGTGAATCAGAATGGTACAGATTAATGGCACGGTTCCTATTTCAAGTCCCATAGTACGAAAAATAATTCACGCATTTTGTGACCTTTAAAAGAAAGAGAAAATTTATGAGGCGAGTAAGACATGACCACAACGGCCACGATATCAAAACTTGTCGATAAATAGCGATCAACAGATTGAACTTAACACAACGCCAGATATTAATAACATATCAGAACAAACTTCGTGAATTTAATTTCGAATGCATAGTCGGATAATGGGTAGAATAAGTAATAAGGAACTGAATTTAAAGTTGAAACCCATTGGAAAGCGATTATATTTCTCTCGAGATTAACCCTCATTGAAGGCAACTTTATTCAAATGTAAGTAAACATAAATGTCTTCAAACCAATGATCCTTGCGGGAGGAATATGATTGCCGCTAAATTTAACACGGAGAATGAGACGAAATGTTTACTGAGGATGACTCGAACAGGATTAATTTTGCTTAAGGGGGCTGTCCTCCCCTACCCCTACCCCCCCCCGTCCAGATAAAATGGTACCGAAGCATTGGTACACAAACCTAATCAATGAGAGGTCCAACGCTCTGTTTATCGCCTTGAATCAGGGCGAGATACTTGCTACTAGGGTCGAGATACTTGCTATGAGGGTCGAGATACTTGCTACAAGGATCGAGATACTTGCTACGAGGGTCGAGATACTTGCTACGAGTGTCGAGGTACTCGCTACGAGTGTCGAGATACTCGCTACGAGGGTCGAGATACTAGCTACGATGGTCGAGATACTTGCTACGAGGGTCGAGATACTTGATGCAAGGGTCAATATACTTGCTACGAGATATCCGTTCAGAAACACAACCGTTGAAAAGAACATTTGTCATTGGGGGTGATGTCGGGAGTTGCAAGTATCAATTCAGTGTTAATTTCGTGAACAATGAGTCTCTACTTTCAAGAACAACGCAGGTCAAGGAATCTACAAACCCTACAAGTTTTGTCATGAGGTCAGGTAGTAGATGGACAATTGTTAAGGTTGTATTAGACGTTCATACGGAAACTGAATTGTACAGTAGCAAAAGAAAACCCGTTCATGGTTAGTCTACAGCCGAAGAAAACAAACTAGACTTTTCCAACGCGGAATTCAGATTCATGTTAAAGGTTTGACGATATTATATCGGGACAAAGTTTCGTAACGAATAATATCAATTACATTTCCGATGAGTTCAAATATTGAGCGGAAAATGAACATTGAAGACTTTTCTTGATCTTAAACTATAAACTATTTTTCGCTATTGTGCCTACATTCGATATAACAATATTAGCAACACAAACTCGTTCAATCTAGTGGGGATTATCTTTTCATATATAGTGTGGAAAATAGACAGTAAAAATTTGGACGTTAGTTGGACGCACTGCCAGTCACCTTACTTAATGATAGGGATAACACGGGCATGTTTGATGAAGTTGGGTTACATTTCACTACGACTCTACACCCAACTCAGATTGTCTGAAAGATTTAGTTCTTTCATTTGACACCAGATGTGGAGAGAATGCATGCGTTATCATTCAGTTTGCTATTGCCTGGCGGCGTAGTGACCAATGGGGGCAGATCTCCAGCTAGTTCTGTTCCGACATGATACACGAGTTGAAGTGGTTTGTTGAGTCTTGATTAGAGAGTGAATTACCATTAACATTGAGGTAGATAATACAATTTGTTGTCCGTCGACCCAACATTTTATTAGGAATAAACCATGTTTTTCGATTGTCATTGCTGGCATTGGATAGCTTACTTGTGTAATATAATTCTACAAACTACAATTCTACAATCATTCGAACATTACCATGGCTATTATATAATCTGTTAGTAATAATTAATCATCGATTCGACAATTGGTATAACCGGAATGAACCCCGAGTGATCCTTTTTTCACTCAAAGGTTTCCCTTCTCTAAGAGGGAAACTATCAAACTATAAACCGTAGAGATTGGATTGATTTTGGTGCGCATTAATTTCATCTGTACATAAATTCGAGACCTTTCCAACAAATTTATAACGCAGTTAACATCACCAAATGGTATAGAAAAAGTGATTGGGATCATTACATTCAATTTGAAACGGGTACGTAAAATAGCAGGAAAAGTAATCAAAGAAATCGTAGTGAAGAACACGCGATCAGCGAATGTTGTTGAAGGAAAAGTTACACCAAATTAGATCAAGCGATTAAATCCTAGTAGTTGGGTTAGGGGACAAACTTTTAGGATTGATTATTGCTGGAAGAAGTGAAATCCTGCCAACTGGTGTCATGTCTACATACTTGGACTATGTCAATGCGTAACGAGTGAGATTTCTGGCAAGTAGAGGGTCGTCAATAACATCTCTATTACATTAGACATGCGCTGGCCGGAAGGTCGAGTAGTATAGTCTGACAAGGTCCTTTGTAATAAGAGAAATTATGAGCAATAAACAAGCTGATCTGAAGCAAACGGGAATAATTTGGGTGCATACAGCAATTAAGATGACACCCGGTACAGGGACAACAACATCATAGGTCACGCTAGTGGCGGAAGTGAATTATGGAGCAGCAAAGGATAGTTTAAGAGAGTCAGTGTTGACTCGACCCCGATACCGACTGGTGGCTTGCCGGTGCTCGCTCCCCTTACACCTAACTTAAACTCCCATTTTCTCGACTTATATAAATTGTACAGTTACCAGAAAATTTATATATATACAACCTAATCCAATTGTTTGTCTAGAAGATCTCAGCCTACAATATCTTAAGATATATCAACTGGCGACGAGGTGAAGAATTAATTTATTTAAAGTGCTAACCTTGAAAATGTCTCACGACAACGCACAGAAAATGTTCGACCCGCTACGGAAGGCATCGATGACTTCTTGGCTCGTTTTGAATTCCAAAACTACCGAGCCCTGACAGCAGCAAAGAACGATGAGCGAGAAAAGGCGTCAATGCTGGGATCATGCTTAGCAAGAAGCGTGATCACACAAATTCAGCAAAAAATAAAGCCGGAGAGCATAAAAGTGGCTACATACGACGAGTTGGTGACAACTCTAAAACAGTATACACGACGCAGAAATCCACAATCGGAGAGTCGGTACAGTTCATAAGGAGGAAGCAACGGGACGATGAGACGATCGAGAGTTACGCTCGATCCCTCAACGAATTGGGGAGCAAGGGCGAATACGAGAACCTTTTGAGGTATGGCATCGTGCCTTGAGTTTTTTGGGGTCTGGCATAGCGACTTTGTGCCATTTCGAGTACGCCATAGTGCCTCCGGGATGTTTCACATTGCCTCCGGGGCATTAAATTGTGTTTTTGTTGCATTCCATAGTGCCTTTGAGGAATTACATAAGGCCTTTGATTCACGACATAGAGCCTTTGAAGTATTTTTATTGATTTTGGGTCAGCAATGCATAACATATCGAACTCCTCTTAGAAAGGGAGGGTGTCATGTCCCCAATCATGGGCAATGTCTGTGCGTAACGAATGAGATTTCCGGCAAGTAGACGATCGTATAGTCCGACAAGGTAATTTATAATAAGAAAACCTTTGAGCAGTAAACAAGCTGGTCTGAAGCGAACGGAAATCAATTGGGCGCATACAGCAATTAAGATGACGCCCGGTACAGGGACAACAGCATCATAGGCCACGCTTGTGGCGGAAGTAAATTATGGAGTAGCAAGTGATAGTCTATGAGAGTCAGTGTTGACTCGACCCCGATACCGACTGGTGGCTTGCCTGTGCTCGCTCCCCTTACACCTAACTTAAACTCCCATTTCCTCGACTTGTATAAATTGTATAGTTACAAATAGATCATGTATACAACCCAATCCAATTGCTTGTCTAGAAGTCCTCCGCCTAGAATATCTCAAGATATAACAACTGGTTCGAAAATTCATCCATTCGTGGAAGATGAAGTGAATTGAAATCGGCCCAGAAAATAATTCTATTTGTGTTGATTTAAATTTTTGGAAATATATCACTTGAGAACATTTTTAGCGAAGTTCTGAATGCTGCCACACGGTGGTCTGCATAAACAAGGGGCAAACAAATCACGATTAGGGTAACGAGCCTCATGCTCCTGGATAGCGAGCCTCATGCTCCTGGATAGCGAGCCTCATGCTCCTGGATAGCGAGCCTCATGCTCCTGGATAGCGAGCCTCATGCTGCTGGATAGCGAGCCTCATGCTCCTGGATAGCGAGCCTCATGCTCCTGGATAGCGAGCCTCATGCTCCTGGATAGCGAGCATCTTGCTCCTGGATAGCGAGCCTCATGCTCCTGGATAGCGAGCCTCTTGCTCCTGGATAGCGAGCCTCGTGCTCCTGGATAGCGAGCCTCTTGCTCCTGGATAGCGAGCCTCGTGCTCCTGGATAGCGAGCCTCGAGCTCCTGGATAGCGAGCCTCTTGCTCCTGGATAGCGAGCCTCTTGCTCCTGGATAGCGAGCCTCTTGCTCCTGGATAACAAGCCTGGTGCTCCTGGATAGCGAGCCTCGTGCTCCTGGATAGCGAGCCTCATGCTCCTGGATAGCGAGCCTCGTGCTCCTGGATAGCGAGCCTCATGCTCCTGGATAGCGAGCCTCATGTTCCTGGATAGCGAGCCTCATGCTCCTGGATAGCGAGCCTCATGTTCCTGGATAGCGAGCCTCGTGCTCCTGGATAGCGAGCCTCGTGCTCCTAGATAGCGAGCCTCGTGCTCCTGGATAGCGAGCCTCGTGCTTCTGGATAGCGAGCCTAGTGCTCCTAGATAGCGAGCTTCGTGCTCCTGGATAGCGAGCCTCGTGCTCCTGGATAGCGAGCATCTTGCTCCTGGATAGCGATCCTCATGCTCCTGGATAGCGAGCCTCGTGCTCCTGGATAGCGAGCCTCGTGCTCCTGGATAGCGAGCCTCGTGCTCCTAGATAGCGAGCCTCATGCTCCTGGATAGCGAGCCTCATGCTCCTGGATAGCGAGCCTCGTGCTCCTGGATAGCGAGCCTCACGCTCCTGGATAGCGAGCCTCTTGCTCCTGGATAACGAGCCTCGTGCTCCTGGATAGCGAGCCTCGTGCTCCTGGATAGCGAGCATCTTGCTCCTGCACGTGGGATAAAATGGCAAGAGTTTACTCAACAAACACGGTTGGTTTTGTGTACTCAACGCAGTGCCCAAAAATAAGATCCTTCACGTGCCGTAGATACGTGTACACATAAGGTGAACATGAAAAAATATTATTTTCCTTCCATGATGTGAAATGTTTAACCATCAGATTTCCCGTCGTGAACCATTGATCGTACGAGACCACTTCTGCCGAATATCAAATCGACATTCTAATTTATGATTAATCAATTTTTAAATAATAATTCAGTTCATATCTCGCACCTTCTGCGGTATACCTAACAAACCCCTCGCATAATTTTCCCTGAACCCTTTCAAATATTTGACCATCACGATTTATAAATACCTACCATGCACAGCTGCGCAACAGCGCTCACGCTGGCACCATCAAAGCACAAGCTATTATCATTCTCCTGTCGGTTAGTGAGATGCAATTGATTATTTACGTGAACTGTCCCAAAATACCATTCATTGCAAATAGAATAACTTTTTCGCCCTAAAAATCGAATGCAAAACAATTGCAATAACCACAGAATCAAACTGTGAAAGCATATTGCAACGTTTATGAGATCAATTAAAAACGATTGACGTTTCAAAGTTAACTTCATAGATTATTTGTTCAATAACATGAGCAGGTAGGATACATGAACAGGTAACATGAACAGGTACGGTACATGAACAGGTAACATGAAGAGGTACGGTACATGAACAGGTAACATGAACAGGTACGGTACATGAACAGGTAACATGAGCAGGTACGGTACATGAACAGGTAACATGAACAGGTACGGTACATGAACAGGTAACATGAAGAGGTACGGTATTTTTTTCGAAATCTTCTTCCAACACCTTCCCCTCTCCCCTTCTGGGCTTTGATTGGTCAGTGATTCCTGATCCTCCCCAAGGCAACCGACCTACAGCGTCTTGCTCCGTCAGCTACGCTTAATATTCCTATCTGAATTAAATCTTCCCAAGCGTATAACAAATATTTGCACACTCTTTGCTGATCAAAATCGCCTTAATAACAGCAAACAGGGTCCCTAGTCCGCTCTTATCGACGGCTTTTAGCCGACATCTTGGGTCTGCCTAGAGGCGTGTTCCTACGCAATTGTTCCACTCGAAATGCCTTTGAATGGACAGAGGATAGTTAACTCCCTTTTGCGCAGGGCCGGGACTTCGGCAGACTTCGATAAATGCGGACTAGGCCCACTACGCAGCACTTCGGATATTTTTACTATTTGGTTGAAGTTTAGTATGTTATTGCGTAACTTGTTAGTTTCATACAGTAACAATTGAAATATACTTCATTGGAAAGACGGGGAAAATTCTATAAAAGACGGGGAAAATTCTATAAAATAGTATCAAACGAAAACGAGTGAGAGCGTATTCCTCCAACCAGGAAAGCTGGATCAGCCAGCAAGGTACCTCGTAAATCGACTCCCCCACCTACAGCCGTTCATCCAAACGCCGAACTGTTCTCTTGCGAATTGTATTCCCCTTCATTGAAGGGGGTTAAAATAGCCACCCTATGTCGATCCCAACCGAATCCCCCACTCGCCCTCCTGTCCCGTCCCTGATTGCCGCATCCATCGTGAAACCTTTTTTACACCGGTTCGAACTTCCACTCAATTTGGCAAAGACTCCCATCAGTAATCGCCCAATTACAAAGCACCGCGTTTTCTTTTCAACACAAGACTCGAGAGAATAGAAAAAAACTGGCGAAGGCTGTTTGCATAGTTGAATGAATGCCACCTTTGTTGTTGCTGTTGTTGTTATATTGCCACTTATATCGTTTTTTCTCATCGTACGTCCTACAATAGGCTTGCGAAAAGCCAATGAATAAGAAGCCATCGAGCATGCCTCTATGATGGAACAACGACCAAATAGGATGCATGACGAGGTGGCCAATGATCAAATGAGATTCGTCAAAAGTCATTCCAGATGCGTATCATGTAATGTTTCGGACGGATGATCTTCAAATAAAGTTAGAATAAAAAACCTCAAGCGAGCTATTCATGTTTAGCATTCGATTGGTCTCGGAATGGAAAGAAAATTGGAATAAATCATGATGGATTTCAGCAACTCAAATCCATCAACTTGACCTCCATATTGCTTTGCGCTTGAGTTGAAGATGGATTATAAATTAAACCCCAAATACTGACTGTTGTTGTGATGCTGTCGTAATTGCTGAATTTCAATTAAATATGCCACGTTGCTTTAGGAGGCTTCCCATTAATCGACGCATTTTTCCGTAATCTGGGCAGTACTCTGAAGGACGCAGCTGGGCATTGTTCATCGGGATCTGAGCAGTCCTCAAATCGATCTGGGCGGTGCTAAAAAGGATCTGGGCAGTGCTCAAAAATATCTGAGCAGTGCAGAAAAGGATCTGGACAGTGCTCAAACGGATCTTGGCGGCAGTGCTCAAAAGGATTTGGGAAATGCTCAAAAGGATTTGGGCAGTGCTCAAAAGGGCACAGCTGAGTAATTCGGTAGGGATGTCATCGTTTGGCGTCCTATAAAACAGTGACGCTTACTGTGCGCTGAAATATCAAGCTTGAGTTGTTGGGGCATTTTTCAGCTGATCAGGCAACGCCTCTTCATGAATACATTGTTAATAACACATGATTCAGGCGATGAACTATTGTGACAAATTATTGATAATCATTCAAGTTCTTCGAAATAGTTTTTCACGCAGTCTTCTATACAAAATCGAATATCATTTATTATGGATAAGTTCAAAGATTACAGCATCTATTGTAATAAATGACATGAGGCCAATTAGGTAACCATTAGGGGTTCTAACTGTACGTCGACGAAACAAAGATATGATTATCAACTTTGTTCCTTTGTCTCCGTTACGATGGATTCCTTTGTGTCCAATTCCACCGTCATCCATTTACCAATTCCATCAACTTGTCATGAAATAGTTAATTTAGAATTGGGTCTTCATGTAGAAACAAATTAGCCTTCATTTTTCCTTGTTCAAGACATGACCCAATACCTGACCACCCTTCAAAACACGCTAAAGCTTCACAATGGAACCGTAGACGACTCTATTTGTCGCCACTGAGCCAATTTAGTTTCACAACGTGCGTCGAACCCAGCGACATTTTTAGTCCAACCAACAATCACCCGACACCTTCCTATGACACAAACAAGAGCGCTGCTGGTACTGCTAGTTCCAAAGGGTCAATTGACACAAAGGCAGGGGAAGGTCTGCAAACCGAGTCTCCAATGGGGAAGGGGTAGTGGAGAAGGGGTGTGGGGACAGGAAGGGAGCCCTCCCATTGACGGAATAGGAAGTGACAGGCACAGTGCTGGTAAAAGCCTCTCCGGTTACTGTGGCTGGCAGCAGGAGGCTTATTATTTCAGGCAGGCTTGTTAGGCCCGGGTCTGCCATGCCTGTTGGGGAATGACATGGTGCCTTTGGAGCATGACGTAGTGCATTTGGGGCATACCATAAGGTATCTGGGGCATGGCATAGTGTCCTCGTTACTTGTAGGGTATGGCATGGTGCCATTCTGATTTATGGGCATGACATAGTGCCTTGTGACTTTTGAAATTTGGCATTGTGCCTTTGAGATTGTGAGAGTTATTTGGGCATTTCATAGTGCCTTTGGAGTATAATATAGTGCCTTTCGAGCCTTGCATAGTACCTTTCGAGCATTTTATACAGCATTTGTATCATTATTTATTGCCTTTGGGGCATGACGTAGCGCCTCTAGGCCTTTTGAGGTATGGCATAGTACCTTAGTGAATTTTGAGGCATGGCATCGTGCCTTGAGTTTTTAGGGGTCTGGCATAGCGACTTAGTGCCATTTCGAGTACGGCATAGTGCCTCCGGGATGTTTCATATTGCCTTCGGGTAAATAAATTGTGTCTTTGTTGCATTCCATAGTGCATTTTTAGGGCCTTTGAAGTATTTTTGTTGCCTTTGGGTCAGCAATGCATAACATATCGATTTTGTCTCCCCTGAGGCATCACAAAGTACCTTTAATGTGCCTCGTGCGACATGACACAGTGTCCTTTTCGGTATGCCTTTTGTGTCATGACATCGAACCTGTGTGTTTTTTTCTGACACGACAAAGTGCCCCATTACGGAAAGGAATTATATAGTTCCATTATTAATGTCCGTTTGAGCAGGCTCCGGCCAAATATAGTGCAATGCTACTTTGTCTAAGATTTTTTATCGGTGAAGGACCAACTAGTAATTAACATTATAACAGGTACTCAGCTTGTTTCACTGTGTTAATCGTGTTCGTTTCAGAGCTTGCCATCACGTTGGTTGTTTTCAAATGTTTTTTATTAGCTTGATAAGCAATGCTAATGTCATGGGTTTCTCTTATAGTTCATGAAAGATCAAATTGAATACATTTTTCTTATGAATAGATTACAAAGTTTGACTACTACTACTGCTGCTGCTGCTCCCTCTACTCCGTCAATGTCTATTTCCTGTCAACGGTAGAACTTAATCACTAAATCGATGAAATACACGTCCTCCTAAATTAATTTGCTCCACATCTCCTTATTCCATCTACTGCTTCTCTAAGATTTTTCCTACCATGAATGACCAAAAAAAATCCTGCAACTGGCCAGCATACCTCCAGTAGAAAGACGAGGGCGCATGAAACTCGATCACTGGAAAGGAGGGTGACACTCCATCCCTTCGTGGTGATTATCGAGCAGGGAACCCCAACAATCGAGGCTATTTTTGAGACCATTTCAATAGCACGAGTATTCAAAAACGCCCACCGTGGATCCAATGGCTCGTTTGCTCACGTTGGGCGGTGTTGTGTGTCCAGAAGCAAGAGTTTGAAACAAAAGGGGACAGGAATGCGTTCTGCAATCTCTTGTTGGGATACGGTCATGGAGGATTGGACTACAAAGGGTATAAAGAATTGTAGAATTGAACCCTATAATGAGGTGCTTCAAAGGAAGTGCCACAAATGTTGAAAATGTTGCCCACCTATACACTTGGACCTCCGAGAGTGTTAACACGAGATTGTGTTGTGTGACTCCCTCCGTCGATTTGGTGCAATGGTAGCGTGTCCTCAAGTATAATAGACAAGACTTGAACTGTATGCTCTGTTGCTTAGCCATTTTGGGTGTAATAAACGTGACATGAATCAGTTACATGTGATAATTTAGAACCATCAAAGGTCCCACTCCCTGGATGCGATGCTACGGCCAGCAGAAGTGAATGATCAGGTCAACCCTGAGATCCATGTACGCTCCGAGAGGCCGCCTCAACAGAATTGGCACGCTGGCACACCAGTGTGGGAAGGATTCAGGGTTTAGATGCACAAGGATGATGTTAGATGTGCACGGAGCAGTGTACGGCAAGAGTCGCCTCGCCGGTAGAGCTGAAGGAGGCAAGGGAGTCTTGTCCAGGCCTTTCGCCTAAGTGGCCTACTCCGTCCCTTGTTTAAATCCCTTGAACAAATCCTCCACAATAAATAAATAGCAAGTGTGCCCCTTGTTCAAATTATAATAAATGAAACTGAATGCTGAATTGCAAAGTTGGGGCCATTTCAGTTTCTTTTGAGATGAAATCAACACGAAAATATGTCCAGTGCGATGCTGCTGCAGTGTGCATTTTTTAGTGCATGGATTTTGTACAGAAAACTACACATACTACTAATGTCGGATATCATGACAGATTGTATCTACGTGCAAGAATTCACAATGATAGTGAAATTCACGTAATGTAACGAACACACTATCATGTTCACCGAGTATAAAAGTTACAGGTTAGGTGTAACAATGATATTTATATTAAATTCACCTATTTTTGTTTTGCCACTTCAAGAGCATGAAGTCAACTCATACAAATGGATTTTGATGGTGGTATTGCAGATAATCCAGTCAATATACGGACCCTAAACAAACCAGCTTGTTTAATACATTCATAAATTCATCGAGTATCAGATTGTTTGTTACGGACTATCCAGCTTGCATCAGAGTTACGACAATCAACGTTACGAATCTCCCTCATGGACGCATGAAAACTGTGTGGCCACGATATGACTTCACCATCACTTCAACATGTATTGCAGTATTAGGTGACAGTCGCTTCAACACCATTTGTTTTATTAATACAAAGGGTAAGAACTGGAAGGGCTTCATGCATTCTTCTGTGTGTGCATCATACGTTTTATTAGTATTATTTCCAGGTTTACAGCGCAACCCTCACACGTGTCCCTGCCTTATTGGATTCAGTGTCTGCCACTTTGCATCCCCAGCCGTTAGCCGTATCCAATTCACAATGTGCCAAATTAATCGTAGGACCCTAGGACCCATTGCACGGACCATTACTTCCTCTTGTTATTGTTGTTTCCAGGTGGCAGTGGCGAGGAGAAGAAGAAGTGGGAAGAGTATAAGACCAATAAGAGTCCTTCTCCATAGCAATAACACGGTACTCCTGAAGGCAGCTGTGATGTTATTACAGCCCGTCTATCCGTTACAGCGCTCTGAGTATTGATTGTCATGAATGCGTCACTCTAGAAGACATTATTTCTATTCCTGAACGCCCTTTGTGTTCGATGTTGGGTTACCCTTCGTCATTTGGGGACGCGGGGGAACATTTTAACTATAATCTCCAGACCAGGACTTCAACATTCCTTTCTCAGACTAGTGTAGAGGATGGCTTAGGTTCGACCAAGGTTGGGCGAGATTTGCCCTGAGTCCTTCCACTCTCAATTTGTAACTAAACTGCGGACCCGGAGTGGATGGCATCCTCGACTGCAGTGCCAGCCTCTGTATGGTGCTACATGGGCTGAGTTCGAACCCAAAAAACACTTCAGTCTTGTGGGCGGGACATGGTGCGGTACGGTGGGTGAGGTCAACATCAAATCCGTTCCGAATAACCAATGGAACAAGGCAGAAAAGGCTCCTTTCGCTCCTCCTGTTCAATAATAATAATTATCATTATTATCATCTTTATTGAGTCACTCTCGATGGTACAATAATGATTACAACAGAAAACAAGTTCAACCGAAAATATTCCTATCAATACATCAAAACTATCGTTTAAAAAACTGAAGACAGATCAAGATTGATATGGTCCTACTGGCTCCTCATGTGAATGCTCTTCAAATTATGCTAAATATTTACGAGGCGGAAGCCGCAACGCTAGATATTGAGTACAATACTAGCAAATCTGTTTGTATGCTAGTAAAACCACGCACTATGCAAAGGTTCAAGTTTAGAATGAATAGTGTGTTAAATGGAACTCAGTTGGACTATGTGGACAGTTTTCCCTACTTAGGGCATTTAATAACAATCAACCGGTGTGACAATGTTGATATCTCCAAACAGTTTCGGAAATTAAACGCGGTTGGCAATCAGCTTATAAGGAAATTCAACTTCTACACGACAGATGTTAAAATACAGCTTTTTAAAACCATCTGCTACCCTATCTACTGAAACTCATTCTGGTGTAAATTGACGAGAGCCACTATCAGTAAACAGCGAGTAGCATACATGGATATTTTCCGGGGTTGGTTGGTGTACCTAGAAGAACGAGTGCTAGCTTTGTATTTGCAGCATATGATGTTGACTGTCATGAGGTGCGAGCTAGAAAAAGTGCCGATAGCCTCCAGGAGCGTATTATGAATTCTAATAATCACTTCCTGGAGGCGTTACGTAATAGTGATGGATACGAATTATCTCCATTATAGAGAGGTAGGACAGAATCCTGCTGGTGCAGGAAGATCCCGATAATAATAGAAATAATGTTTGACATCTATCAGCCCTTCCATGTTGTGGGCCCATTGTGCGTATATGGATGTCAGACTGGGAGACGTTGTTATGGTAAAGCTTTTTAGGTTGTTATAATCAGGTAAAATGCAAGGTTCAAATGATTCAACAGTGGTTTTATAATATTATTTCAATAAAAACCTGTAACAAGTCAAGAGGTAAATTCTCAATAGAGCACTGAACCTTGGTTGTAATATAACGGACACAACGTAACAGAAGTGTATAAGAACAGCTAAAAGAAATGTAAGTGTAAAGCGTAGAGCGTAAGTGTAGCGCCCTCTACCCGATAGCTTCAGCTGATGGAGTCTGTCTGTGTTCTGTGGTTCAGGTCTGCGCCCTGAAATAATATGTGGGAGGGCCTTGTTCATCTGTATGAAGTAATTCTCCAATAAGGGGACCATTCACCTTTTTGGATCATCTAAAGAGGCGGGGCGTCCTAATACCCTGACCTCATTGGTCCAATTACAATTTAGGCTGTTAACGGCGGCTTATGGCTAACACTACCCTTCGTCGTTATTGGATACCGACTACACATTGCTGACTCGTCGAGTTTTACATGATGCCGAAATGGCACTACACTCGTTAACGTCTCCTACGTCCTGTACCATATGGGGACCACCTACTTTCTAGAGTTTTTTTTTTTAAATGTGCAAGGCAAGGGATTTCTTCGTGTAACTTAAGCTAGGGGTAACAGGCCTAAGGACTACACAGTTTCTAGGGCTCACACTAAACAGCTGTTAACGGAGGCTGATTATAATACCCCCCTTTCTTTATTGAATGAAAGTGCCCTCACTCTGCGGCTCGGCGCTGGTGATTTACTTTAGTTCTCCCTCGACCCGTGGATCGCTCCATGTGGGAAGGCAGGCTGCGTGGAGTTTTTAAGCATGATTGAATGTAATACAGTGTGCTAAGAGGTTGGTTGTATTATTGATATGTAATTTTTTGCTGTCGTGATAAAACAATTCTCTAAACGTGCGAAAATTAGCAGCATAAACATTTATGGCATGTTTCGAACGGTTAGATCAATTGTAAAAAAAAATCGATCC
>SDVV010013646.1:0-15045 GCA_016164225.1 Gammarus roeselii | reverse complement strand
ATTTATATATTTATAAACCGAAGTTGCAGGCCGCATTCCCTGGCCTGATAGTATGACTGCTCATAAACCTGTAAAGGCTTAAATGGGCTTCCAATGAACTGATAGCAACTTCATGCAGCAACTAAAGCCATTTTCAAAATTGTGTGCACATCTTCCATTCCTAATTTTTGTTTCTGTTTTGTTTCTGAACAACTTTTGTTTTGTTTTGGTGCATAAATTTAAAACAAACACCAATCTTTCGCTTACATCCAATCTGCATTTATGAGTAAGAATAATGCATTTTAAAACAATCGATCATCCAATTTATGTAGCTAATTGCAAATTTTCTTGAGCATTCTTTTTATTCTAGTTGAATGTTGAAATTTTGATTGACAGTCACCTATGCTATATGTTGTCAGGGGCATCGAACATCATTTGAAATCAAACCAAACGTTTCTCAAATCCATCACAAATGCTCTTTTCATTTTCTTAATAATCAGGAGTTTCAACTGCTGTTTTGGCTCTATAAAATAATATCCATCGTATTGAGTCTTGTGTGGCCGCTATTGCTATTAACCATCTCCTTATTTTAGGCTCTCGACTACTGCCACAGTATGGGCATCATGCACCGCGATGTGAAGCCCCACAACGTCATGATCGACCATGAAAACAAGCGACTCCGCCTCATCGACTGGGGTCTTGCTGAGTTCTATCATCCAGGACAGGAGTACAATGTTAGAGTGGCCTCAAGATACTTCAAAGGACCAGAGCTTCTTATAGACTATCAGGTAAAGCCATAAATGGCAGCAACTGGTTTGGGCTGCAAAGAATCTGGAAGGATGTCAGCTGTGCATTGTTTTGGGAAGGCTGTAACAGTGCCAATGTTACTCGCTGGCAGCTAGATGCGGTAATGGAATGTCCTATTCCGATACTGCTAAAGATTCATTCAACGTTTTTGAGAGCGACGTATTTTCAATTCACTTATTAATTATTATTAAGCTACCTGTAAAGGGGAATTTTGATTACAATTTTTCATGTTTTAATGTTGAACATGTTTGTTCAGCTCCATATGGAAAAGTTATAGCTCTATTAGTGTTTTTATATTGCAAATTTGTGTAAAATAACCAGCTGTTCCGAAAATACCCACCATATACCTATATCTTGGGCTCCAATGTTTTGCCTTACTGTCTAGGCTAGCTAAGTTGTACTGGCGACCTAACTTCTGTAATACTGCATCCTAAAATTGACCAAATTGTCTCGTTATTCCTGTAGATGTACGATTACTCCTTGGACATGTGGTCTTTGGGATGCATGCTGGCAAGTATGATCTTCCGCAAGGAGCCCTTTTTCCATGGTCACGACAATTATGATCAGCTGGTGAGGATCGCCAAGGTCTTGGGCACTGAGGAGCTGTTTGAGTATGTGGAGAAGTACCACGTGGAGTTGGACCCTCGCTTCAATGACATCCTGGGACGGTGAGCTCCTCCCGAGGCCAAACGATAGGGACTAACTAAGATCATCTGTTAAGTGGCTATTTCTCGAAATAAACTGGAGAATGATACCATTATGTCTCATGGTTTCATAGAAATAATGTTTTGCTTTACGCAGCGCCCTTGTTCTTTCATCAAAATGATGTTTACCTTTCAAAGTGGTTCTGGTCCCTTGATACCAAAAATAGTATGCAAGTCTGTCTGTCCATTGTCACACGCGACCAAAAATCGCGTCTTCTTCAGTTATGACTTTTTATTGACTTGCAATACATAAACTTGGAAGCTTTTTCGACCTAAAAAAAAATCAATGAAGTTACAATGATGAACGTATTTCCTCATACAGTTTTGAAACTTATGTTATGAAATGCAGATTGGAAAGGTATCGTTCTGTAGCTACTACTGTTATACATATAGAGAGATTTAAAGGAATCGTTCTGTAGCTACTACTGCTATATATATGGAGAGATTTAAAGGAATCGTTCTGTACTTATATGAAGAGATTTTTGAGATATATTTTCCTACTTTTGAATATTGAAAGTAGGATAATGCTATTTTCTGAAAAATCCTATCTTTTTATAATTTGAAGCTCTAGTTGAGTAGCTGCTACAACATTATTGGATTTATTGTAAAAATCAGATGGCTAGACGAGCGGAGGGAGAAAAGGCCCACTCCTCTTCGAACATTTTTGTTTGTGGGTTGCTGAATGTGCGTGGCAGTACGGATGAAACATACGGGAGAGCGATAGGATAAATATTTGTGAGGAGGTAGCAAGGATGTGTTGGTGCTGAATGATACCAAGTTGATGAGTTAAGGCAAATGGGAGTTTGGTGTGGTAAGTGTAAACGAGTTAAGCGTCAAGGAAGGTTAGGCACGAGAAGGTGTGGTGTTGTTATTGAGGGATTTGATAACTAATAGCATTACAAAAGGGAAGGAAGGATCATCTCAATTTATGTGGGTGCAGGTCAAGTTGGGTAGCTATTGGTTGGCAGATGGACGTTTGTGAGTGCTTACGGTCAGGTAGCAAGAAGAGTGAGAAGGAGAGACCGTTTTGCAGGTATATGCTATGTGGTGATACTGGAGGACTTGAATGCGAGGGTTAAAGATATGTGGTGGAGAAAGCGATTGTTGTTGGTGCTGCTTTGATCAAGCTCCTCTTGCTGTGTTCTCCCGGCCAGCGCAGTACCGGGTGAACAGAGACCCGCCAGCATGCACATATTGTGTAAAGCCGTTACAAATGACAGGTGACTATAACCACCTCTAGACAGTTTGTTGTGCGCTGAGTTGCGCTGAAGTGATATACAGATACAGACACTAGGCCGAAATCCCCCAGCAAGGGGGGTGGCCGACGGCAAGGCGCACCTCACACTCTCATACACTCGCACACCTAAGCTCTTTAGCGCTAAAGGGTCCGGCCGGGGACCCCGCAACACATCCTCCGGGTCATAGTGCGATTCGAGGTCAGTGTCGGCAGCAGGGCCCGACAGCGTGACTGGTTTACCCCTGCCGCGTCATGATGACCGGGCCATCCCCCCGCCCACGACCATGTCGTCTCTCAACGAAATGCCTAGGGCGGGAAAGCACATCAGGGCAGCATCAAAACGCATCCGTTCAATATCATTCTCCACTCTCACGCCTATCCAGTGCACGCTCGCTCGCTCGCTACCTCCACACTCACGTCTCTCCTTCCTAACGCCTGCTTCACACCATCCATCCACCCAAACTTCGGTCTTCCTCTAGGCCTACGTCCACTCGCCTCTGACTTCAACACTTTTTTCACCAATCTCCCTTCATCCATCCTCACCATGTGCCCGAACTATCTCAGAACACGCGAATCAACTCTGTCCTCTAACTTCTTCACCATCCCCGTTCTGATGCGAACCACGTCGTTAGTGAACCTGTCTCAGCGACACTCCAGCCATGTTCCTCAAACATTTCATCTCGAAAACATATAACCTTCTTCTCTCCTATGCTCTCACCCCCCAAGTCTCAGCTCCGTCGACAGCACAGTTGGCACAACGACACCCTCATACAGCCCTCTCGTTGCTTCCATCCCCTACGTCCTGCAGCTCATTACGCTCTTCAGTGCACCCAACACTTAACACCCCTCCTTCACTCGCGACTTCACCTCAGTTTCCACTAATTCAGTCCTCTCCACATGGGAGCCCTGATACTTAAAACACTGAACTTCTTCCAACAACTCTCCATTTAGGAAGACACTAATTCTGCTCGCATCGACAGTCCTCGAGCATCTCATTACACTTTACTTTTATTCACGTTCACTCGAAGCTTCCTCCTCTCCCACACTCTGCCAAACTCGGGTAACAGCGTACATAGCTTCTCATTGGAATCCGTAACCAGGGCCGTATCATCCACAAATAGCAACTGGCTCAGTTGCGCTGAAGTGTTGGCAACAATAAATGAACTACACGGTCCTGACTTTGTTTTTTAATGGGTAACATTTCCAGTGGTTCGAGGACGGATCTATTTATATGAAATGAGTAACACAATCTGAGGGCAATATGCTGAGTTGCAAATGTAAACATTTCCGAGGATTGGAGGTAAAATACACTTGAAAGGTTCTTTATCTTGGTAAAAAATAATAAAATTCGTAGACAAGCGACGAATCTAATGAGGTAATGAGATCAAGACCTACAGATGGTACAGCATGGGTTACTAAAAACGTATCGTATAAAGAATAAAGGAAACGTATAAGCAGAGGTTCATTACAAGATGACCAGGAAGGGATTCTATATGAAAGAAAGGGCCTAATGAACCGTTCCATGTGTCGTTTGTGATTCCTTAGTGTCCGTTGGTAGTTGTGATAAGCGCTGAAATAAGTTCAATGGAATTCTGGTTTTGGTGCTGATGTTGTTTGTGTGAGGTTTGAAGGCGTTTTTCCTGTCTCATTCGTGACTCCTAGGATCGTGTTGTTGGGGCTGTTGGGTATCTGAAAGTTTTCGAGTTTACCATGAGAGTGAATGTATTGTTCACTGTAGTCTGCTGTTTTTAATGTGAGGGATCACTTGCTCGCGGACACATTCATTCTGTTGTCTTGCATCCGGACTGTGAGCGAGTTTTGATATTGCAAGAGGTGGGCTGCTGCGTTCTCGGATTTTTGCTGTCGTGTGATTGTTTTACTATCATACGACAGTAAAAACCAACAAAATTACAGTCACACGACAGCACAAAAAAAAACGCGGATGACCTTACAGTATGGTCATCCGCGTATGCGCTGATGTATGAAGTGTCGGGCTGTTGGTGTGGGCAGGTAGTGCATGAAGATGTTGAGGCGTAAAGGAGAATGGACGGCGTCCTGGTAATACCATTGAAGAAATAACTGCTTTGTGGTGGCTTGCTGTTGTAGGCCGTGCGTGCTTGGCAACAAGAAAAATAATCAGCAAGTTACCTCATTTAATTTGAATTTATGTGTACAGAGTATTTTGTTAGAGAGGACGCGTCTTGGAACTGTGTCGGTGGCTTTACTAATGTCAAGAGCGCATACCAGGTAGTGTGGGGCTCGCTACTTTTTGTTTAGGACCTCACTGCTGACCCAGAGTTTGTGTTGCGGGGTCCTGGCCGGGCCGGCCCTTCAACGCTAAAAGACTAATTTTGTTTGCGTGTGAGTGCATGAGAGGAGTGTGAAGTACGCCGGGCCATCGGCCAACCCCCATTCTAGGGTATTCGGCCTTGTATCTATTTTTTGATGGTCGGGGTGAAATTGGTGAGCAGAAATGTTGTGGAGTGCTGTCCCCTGAAGCAGCTGTAGAAGTGAGAAATGGCCACTAATTTTGTTTAGAACCAGTCAGTCTAAAATTTTCGAAGGATTTGGGCTGAGGGAAATAGATCTTAATGGGGCTGGTTCTGTAGGGACCTATCCAGATTTCATGAAGGGTAAGATTTTCGTTTATTTACGGGTGTTTGGTACGAGGTTGTGTTGAATGGTGGGAAGGTTGAACGTGTTTGCGTGACTCTTGATGGCGTGTGGACCTTGGTGTTCAAGATGGATGAGCCCGTGCAGAGGAGGTTTGGTCCAGTTGATGGCTGTGGTTACGGCTCTTGTAAAGGGGGTGTCTCTGTTTGGGTCTATCAGTTATGTTTGTAGCTGCTTCAGTATCTTCCTATTTTCTGGATGGTGTGGTGAGCGGCAAGTATTTTCCTAGTGTTAGTTGAGTGCATCTTTGTTAAATGAATGACGTGTAACAGGCCACCAATCCACCTAGGAGAGATATCAGTGTGGAGGGAGCGAGAGAGCGTGCAACGGATAGGCGTGAGCGGATGACGATTGTGTTATATGAGCTTGTGGCTCGTTAAGAAACGGGATGGACGTGGGTGGAGGAGAGCCCAGCAATTATGACGCAGCGGACGCGAACCAGTGAAAGCTGCTGCTGATCCTGATCTCGGACCTCTCTCCTGATTCGAATGTCTTGTGGGTCTTGGTCGGTCACTTTAGTGCCGAAAGGCTAAGTTTTGGTATGTGTGTTAGTGCATGAATGGAGTGTGAGGTGCGTCTTGCCTTGCCCTAGCCCCCTTCTGAGAATTTGACGTAGCGTCTAAATCTGTATGCATATAATTTTTTCTTCTTTTCCACAACAATAATTTGCGTTTCATCTAATTTCGTCTTTCCTTTTCAGTTTTGAATGTATCTTCTCTTGAAATACATTATTTAAAAGCTCCTGTATACCATTAAAATAAAATAAAAAGCTTGTTTCGATGAAATGTTACGAATAAGAGTTGTTGAAATATTGAATAAAATCAGAAGTTGTACAAAAATCTTGACCGCAGGTACAGTTTTGAAGTAATCGTGCTATGCCATAAGTAATTTAAGTTTCCATGGAGATCTTTAATATAAAAAAATCTAATTTATTTTCTGCCTTCTTCATCACGGTAGGCGTGAACATTCTGATTATAATTGGAAAAGTCATTTTCGGAATTCTAACGTTAATCTTATTCATTATTTAATACTGTCAGCAAGTTGTATTTATTTTTACATGCTTCAGACGTTGTGAGACACTCTTGTTCCTGATTGACGGATGAAGTGTTTCCTGTGAAATGATTGCTTATTATCTCCGATTTCCCGTTTCTATCACAGTGCTGTTTTCCTGCTGTCAACTGATACCCGGTTTTATTTGACCAGAAGAAAAATGTGAACCCTGTAGCAGGCGAATGAAGTTAAGGATTTTATTCCTGCATCCAAGACCATTTGTGTTGAATAGCTCAGAAATGCATTTCTAGTTTGTTTTCATTGTTTTTATTATTTTTTCGACAGCGGCCATCACAAAATCTCCGTGTCTTATTATTCTATTTACACATTAGCAAACCGAGCATGTATCATTGACCAATATTGACATAAAAATGAACATTTGAATTTTCTCACCCCATGACCATGGGTTGCTTTCTTGAGTCTTTTATATGAGTATCCTTTGCATATATTGCGAATTCATACTTTGCTTCATGAAGTACGAACTCGGCGCCCACCCACTACAGACGAGCTGTGACCAATTCATTTTTACCTTCGTTTCACTAATTTAAATAGTGAATTAGGTTAGACTTGAGCATTCAAAACCCACTGCTAGACGATGCAAATGAATGATTTAATAATAATTTTCACTTTTCTGCCAGCTTGTCCGTAGGTTAAACTCTTGCTGGTGGTTAGTTCAACCTTCGGTGAGAATTTGACGCTCCTCTGGGCGCTCACCAAATCTTCGAACAATGTACAGGTTACTTAGTTGCATACTTTTCTCCATGTAACCATTTTCTCCTACTCGTGCTCTTCTTTCTTTTCCTTCAGTTCTCGGTTGTGAGGTTATCTGCCTGGGTGAAGACCTAGACAGATAACCCTCATATGCTCACAGCTTAGCACAAAAAGGCTAAGCTGGGTGAGCGTATGAGGGTGTGAGGTGCACCTTGTCGTCGGCCAACCCCCTTTTTTGGGGGATTCGGCTTAGTGTCTGTATCTAAAGATCTCTTATGGTAGTTTGAAATCGCTCCTCATTTCTGATGCATTGAAACAAGAATAACCAGTGCTCTATTAACACATCCTGTAATCTAGAATCAACCCTTCTCTTCGGTTTGTCTTGTTCAGCTCATAAATCCCTTTACTCGTAGTTTGGTTCGACTACGTATAGTTTCACCCAAAAAGAAGAGTTATCTTGTAGCTTTGTTGAGCTCTTAAACCATTTAAATGCTGGCTTGTCCCTAATAAATTCTTTGTTCCGCTCCCTGCAGCCACTCCCGCAAACGATGGGAGCGCTTCGTGCATCACGAGAACCAGCATCTCGTGTCTCCTGAAGCTCTCGATTTCTTGGACAAGTTGCTACGTTATGATCATCAGGTTGGTCTTTTAAGGCCGGGCTGGGCATATGTCAGCCTCAAAAATATTGCTAATCTGGGAAGATTTTGAAGCTTCCGTAGCAGAATTTGAATAGCCTGCTCGGACCTTGATGTTCGTTTTGCAGGCTCGATGTAAGTGCGAATCATCAGCTTCAAAATATTTTGAAGGTAGCATGTGTACGGGAAATCAAAAACCAATTGGTAATGTAAGTCATCTACTTGAGGGTTGGACGTTTGAGGCTTTTTTTTCCGGTAAGAGTGCGGGTTTGTGTGTTACTTCATTTTGGTCGTTTTATTAAAGGAGAAATATCTATTGATAGCAAACAGTGAAGATAACATTTACCACAACAGCATTTTAGCGTGTTCTGCATCAATAAAATACATGTTGAAGTATAATTTCATCACATTATTGCTGTAGCAAGAATGTGTGCTCGTTTTTAATGCTCTAACTTGCTGCCTTCTTTGCTGAAGGTGTCCCTTAACCGTAGCACTTCTTCTAAAGCCAACTTCTTTCACCAGGAGCGTCTGACCGCTCACGAAGCCATGGACCATCCTTACTTCGCGCCTATCGTCAAAGACCAGGGCCGTCTCATCGGTTCCCCCACCCCCCAACAAGGGGTACCACCCCCCGCCGTCATGGCTGGTATCCAAGAGTAGCCGCTGGTGAGTACAGACAGGCTCGCACCCGATACTTCACTTAGAAACAGTTGATACCTAAGCTGACAATTAGTTACGCTTTTAGTCGTTTGAGTCTCTCAAATTCTTGGTGAACTTATGATAATTAGAATTCTGCGAGTGCACAATCAGTACAAATTACACCATACTAAATCGACTTGCTCAAAATAAGCAACATTTCAGTCACAGCAAGGTCTGAGAATGGTGTGCGTGTGAGCATGCAAGGACGAGTTAAAGCCGTCGGAATCCCTCCCGTTTTAAAGGAGATGACTGGAGGTCTATGTCGATATGTAGACATGGAGATACAGACACAAGGCCGAATCCACCGCCCTCCCGACGTCAAGATTATGCTCACACTCCTCTCATTCGTTCTCACACTTATATGAAAAATTAGCTTTTTAGTGTTGGATGATCTAGTTATGAGTGAGCAGCAGGGCCCAATAGCTTTCTCTGGTTTGCCCCTGCTGCGTCATAGTTGTCGGGCTCTCCGCCACCCACGTATATCTCGTTTCTCATTACGGCGCCATGAGCGAAAGAAACGCATCTGGGCCGCGCCAATGCAAATCCATTTATAACCATTCTCCTTCACGCCTATCCAGTGCACGCCAACTCGCTACATTCACACTGATGACTCACGTTGAGGCTCCGGTAGAAATGAGGCTCAAATTAAGTCAAATCCTCCCTAAAGCCTGCTCCTCGCCTGCCAGCCACCTGTTATAAACTTTCTCGCCTATTATGACTCACGTTGACGCGCCGGCGGGCGGAAATGAGGCTTAAATTAAATCAACTCTCTCCATAATCAATATGCGGTGGTCAAACCACTGGAAAAACTTTTAGTCCGTAGCCAACATACGATCCCGCGTCGCACAACAAAAGTTGTGATTCAAGTTTTCGGGGATATTGTCCTTGTTAGGTTAGACTATCTATTCCTTCGTCACCACTCTAAATAGCATTCCGTGCGTTTCAGATGTTGGAAAGAATCAATCGTTGAGGAGACTGTTGTAAATGAGTAATGCTGTGATCACTACTCATTTACATCCGTCTCCCGACGATATTGTTGGCATGTTTCCTCTAACCTCCTCCCTATAGTCGCCACACCCACTGGCTAACAACAGCCATCTTGCGTTCTTGCTTTCATGCAACTTTTTCGACGACTTCTCTTCTTTCCATTTTTGCTGTTATCATGCATGAGATTTCCTACACTGAGTGTAGATTTCATGCATGGTCTAAGAATGGTTCTTAAGAAATTGATCTACAAACGAAGTTATTGCTGCTTCTGTCATGATTGAAGTTTCACATCTTACAGGTACAAGGCCGGATCCCTCAGGAATGAGGTTTCTGGGGGATTCGGCCTAGTATCTGAATCTGTAAGATGTGAAACTTCTATCATGACTGAAGCAATAGTCATTTCGTTTGTTGATGAATTTTTAACCTAGCCAGGATAAAGTTTGCCGTTAGATCATGAACTAATCAAGCTGTTATCTCTAGGTTTTAGTTTTATTCTGGCATGGTAACAACCTATGGTTTCATAAGCCTGCTACTGAACTACCAACAACTCCTGACCAGGCAACGCTAATGTTTGGTATCGTTGCAGAGCGCCGAGAGTGTCTGTGATATCATCGCCTTGTCTCCCGCCCCCTCCTCTTCACTGCAGTTATGCGGGAGGGGAGCAGCAAAGCCACAGCGCCCGCAGCCACAGCAAGAGGCTCTCCACACCACTTCTATTAGCGAATATCAAGAGCTGTGAATAGTTAAATCGCGTTTGTTCAACTTTTTTCTCTGACCTCACGTGCTGGGGATTCTGAAATGTACGTAGTGGGGCTTCTGTTTTTGCAAATATCTCGTTGTGATTCATTAATCATCCTTGAAAGCAACGGTTTCAGTCGTCGTAGGTCCTGGTAACCAGGTACCTATTAGCCACAAACGAACCGGGTATTCAAGGTTTGTTCTTGACAAACTTTAAACTCCCACTTATTTGTATCAACGATTTAGGATTATATATAAGTATTTTAATGATCGCGTGACTTCTCGGTCAAGTCAAGCAACCGATCCTTTGGTCATCATTGGTTACTTGTCACGATGCATTAGGTTTGGTAACCAATGGTCGAGGCTCTTCTTGAACCTGGTCCAGGCATTTCCTCTTCCAATATCCGTTGCGCCAGTCACTGCCGCTCACTGTGAATACGAACAAGTAAAGTACGCAATGTTTCCGCTTCCTGCAGAATACAAAAGAAAACTTGAACCGAGCTGTTCTATTCGGTTGAGTAGAGGAACAAAAGAGGGTGAGCTACACATGTATGTCATGGTTGAGCATTATTCACCTGTCGCTATCTTGAAGATAACAAACTTGTTATTCTTCAACTGTAAATCATGTATTCTTTTCGTAAATTTTAACATTTTCCGTCTATCTTTGGTGCCGACCTCATACTTATTACATGCGTGTCGTCTCGCAATACTATTTTTAATATTTTTCTTACATGTGCATTGTCCTGAATTTTCCTCAATGGAGGCTATACCTGTCGTTAACATGTGCGACTAATAATAGTAGTTTGTGATCATCCATTTGTGTATCTCACGCATTTGTAGGATTTATGCTATTTGTTTTACAATAACCCAATACGGCGTCACTTGCGGTAGTGTGTGTGTACCCCTGTCAGTCGGGATAATCCTAGCTTTGATCTCTGTTGTAGGTTTGTTTCTGTTCTACCAACGTAGGTGCTGTAACTTGATTGGTTATCTGATCGTTAGGCATCGCGGGGGTAAAGCCCACCTTGAGATCTTTAACTGAACATGATGCCAAATACACGGACTAACAACTTTGTCATCCTCTGTTTCGCTAGTACTCACTGTGACATTCAGCGGAGTGGGTACATTTTCAACACAATTTGAAGGCAACTATACAGTTATCGAGGAGGCCATCTGTGATTGTTTCATCTAGCCACAGCGAATGTGGATTTAGAAGTGCTCATGAAAAGTACACTGGCAAATGTGGTAACATTTTTTTCTCCGTTTGGTACTTGAATATTCCTCCGATTTTAACGTAGATTAATTCGAGGTCGGTTATTTGCTTGGAAATGGAAATCCGAATGTTCATTGATAGAACAACTTCACATGAAGACTCAATTATTATTTTTAATAGCTTGCGCTCCGGTGGAACAAAGATGCAACTACTACTGCTCTATAGCTTGCGCTACGTTCGTTTTGTTGACGGGTATAATAAATAAAGCGTGGTTATTAATGAACACGAATATTTTAGTATGGTTTGAGTGTGTGGTTTATCCGTTACATTGCCTGAACAATGAAGTGCAAGTAATGCCATGATGGAAACTAGTTTAGATTAAACAATTGAATTGGTTCATGATCACTCGACTGTGGCAATTCGAAGAACTTCGTATCGTTCGAACTCTAGCTGAGTGAAGAGGTATCTCGCATGCGAGAACAACTTCAGCAATATAATTGGTGACGTTGCTTTCTAGCAATGTCATTGGCCACTTATTTTTTGGAAACTTCTTTACCAAATGGGTTGGGCATTTCGTAGATGGCAATCCGACAATGATTTTGATACTGTCGTTTGTCGGCCTCCTTCTCTTCAAAATCTGTTTTTTCCATGGCTTTTAGTCTATATGGTTGCAGTGAAGCTCAGCGGCGGATACTTTTGACTAGAGGGACCTTCATCAAATACTTGGAAAGTTATAGCAAACATGGGATAGGGGCAAAAAAAAAATTGTTGCCAAACCTTGTAATTATTCTGTAAGCGAGGTCTCGCTCTTCCTGTTATCACTTGTTGCTTAAGTCAATTGTGATGGTCAAGCTAGATTGACGAGTGTGATGCACTGCTGTACTAATCTCGAAAGCAAGTAATGTCATTGGAAAGGTCAGGAACGTTATGTATGAGGCACAAATCCTGCCTATTTGACAATTTAGCGAAGATCACTTGTGAAATTATTTTTAGTAAAGCTCTCAACATAAGAACTCGTGTTATTAGTTATGCATTGTATAATAATGAGTATATGGTTACTTGTAAGGTAGCTATAAAAAATCTTGCCCATGACCGATTGAACGTGCTCGGCTAGTGCTTCTCACCACTAAACTGTTTTGCGCATCAAACTGTGAGATGTTTTGTCACTCGTAATTGTTACAGTATGTTGAATATTTGGACACCATAGCTTTTCAAATAAGACTGGTTTGATTTTCGGCAATGAATAACCGCCTTCAATCAACTCTTCTGTCCACTTCCTTTAGATATGGTGCATCAGTTCTGTTCTGACTTCGTATTTTTTTTTGCTGCGTTGGCTACTAACGGAGAAGGTTAAGTTGGATATAATAGATGAAACGCGAGAAAGAAGCTTTCATTTCAGTTCGAGTTGTTTGTATAGGTAATATCATACATTTAATAAAATATTGATCGAATGATTATTTTCATTAAAGAAACACCAAGATATTTAGTACAACTTTCCAAATATCAGTAATTGCACAGAGATACGTTTATTTATTTATCATTTGCTTCCATGTTCCACCGGAGTCACAACGCGAACTTAATGCAGACTCCCCCGTAGGGCGGTCCACAAAGATACGTATCTGCATCAATCGCGCAAAACTATTGTAGCTCCTTACGTTCGAACCAGCGAAACCTTGCACCGGAAAAAGGCTCTAATAAAAACAATCCTGCGTCGGGGCCTTAATGCTAGCTTTTTGCCCTTCCCGGTACGCCGTGGGATGTAATTATACGAACATGATGAGTGATGAACCTTTATTCATCATCAGAATCTTCGTCGTCGTCGTCGTCACTATCACCGCTATCACTTCCATCTTCTCCGCTGTAGTCTTCATCGTCAAACTCGTCATCCACATCCATTCCTTCTTCGACTTTTTTCTTAGGCATTCCCTGCTTGGCTGTAGACTCAGACACCATTTCCTCTTCTTCGCTGTCAGTAGCTGCTGTAGAGCGAGAGTTGGCCTTGACCATTTTGGGCATTGGGTCTTCGTCGTCGAACAGGTCTTCAGATCGTTTACGAGAGTCTTCCAGTTGTCTTCCGCCTTTCTCAGACGTAGATTGTTCAATCTCGTCGGTAGACACAACGACACGTTTCTGTAACGAAAGGAACATTGTAGTGAATTGAGAACAATTACAGAAGTCTTTACTAAAATATACAGATTGATAATAGGGGCCACAAGCAAGCACACTTTTTGAAACAAACAATTCTGGTGACCCTTAGTCAAATGATATAACGTTATTCTTCCGCCGCTGTTGACGAGATTCGATTTGGGCCTCAAATCAAATCCCGTTAACTGTGGCGGGGGAAACAAAATTGATTTGAGCCTCATTTCTACAAGAGCCTCGTCGCTAGTCTTCGCACGTTCCCCCGTAGGGTACGATAAAAAAAATCATTATGCTTTTAACGGAAATCAACATCACATTATTTTTGACCTCTCACTAACCACAGCAAAGTATATACGTGGTCACAATATTGACTAATGAACAATTGGGCAGAACAACAACAACTACTACTACTACCACCACAGGCAGAAAAATAACGACCTTACCAAACTTCATCAGGACAGGTCTTGTCGCGTTAAGGACAAGACCAGACCAAATTCAACTCCTCTGGAGAACGAGGACCGATGAGATTATGCCCACTTTCCGTTAGTGCCGACGTGCACGGACAAATTAATTAGCTCTGAATTTGATTTGACCTACATTTTCACAGAAGACAAATCCTGGAATTTTTTGACCATTCATATAATTTACACCCCTTTGAGTTAGATCGCTTAAACACCATAGTAGCAGCAGATAACCAATGCTTCTTTCCTCGCAGAGCACCCAAATGGGCTGGTTATGAAGATATCGCGTTTACTATTTATCGCTACGAAGCATGAACGCACAACGCGTAAAGTTTATTATATACAGATACAAACACTAGGCCGCAACCCCAAAAAGGAGGGTGGCCGACAGCAAGGCGCACCTCACACTCACACATCTTAGCCCTTTTGTGCTAATGGTCCGGCCGGTAAGCACGCAACACACACACACTTTGGGGCATGAGTGCGGTCCGAGGATCCGTTGTCAGCAGCAGGACCCGACTGTTTTCACTGGTTTACCCCCATCGCGTCATGATGGCCGAGCCCCCCCACCCACGACCATCCCGACAACGTGATGCCAAGGGCGGAAAAGCACATCAGAGCAGCGTCGAAATCAAATATTCAGAACTATTCTCCACTCACGCCTGTTCATTACACGCTCTCTCGCTACTTCCACATTCATGTCTCTTTCCTAACGCCTGCTTTACACCATCCTTCTACCCAAACTTCGGTCTACCTCTTGGCCTGCGAACACTCGCCTCCGCATTAATCACCTTTTTCATCTATCTCCCTTCGTCCATCCTCTCCCCGTGCCCACACCATCTCAGAACACGCGAATCCACTCTGTCCTCCAACTTCTTCACCATCCCTGTTCCGATTCGAACCACGTCGTCGTTGGTGATCCGGTCTCTCAGCGCTACTCCAGTCATGCTCTGCAAACATTTCATCTCTAAAACATTCAACCTTCTTCTCTCCTCTGCTCTCACCCCCC
>SDVV010013645.1:0-15045 GCA_016164225.1 Gammarus roeselii | reverse complement strand
TAAGGGTTTTACAGCGCTGGGAGGGGGAGGCAGAGGTTCCAGAATTCAGAGGGGCCTCTTTAGGGTCCCACAGTTTCTCAAAAGGCTCCCAAAGGGTCTCAAGGGAGTCCCAAAAGGCCCCAGAAAGATCCAAGTGGACCACCCCAAATCCACCTGGTCTCCCAAGTCCCCCGGGTTCCCGAAACCCCGGCTCCTCGAGTCCCGCGGATCCCACGAGTACCTCCTCTCCCTGGGTCACCTCCTCTCAACCAACCTCGATACATATAATAATAATGATAAAATTCAAAATTTATCACCATGAAAAAAGGGCAGAGAAAAATAATAGAGCCCAAGCAAGAAGAAATAATAAAATACTAAAATAAAGTGTTAATGATCTATAAAATGAATAAACATCCATCCACCCCAATGCATGTGAAGGAATGAGAACCTAACAGAATTTTTGAGTTTCAAACGCTGAGGGGGGGATGAACGAGGGGAGCTCATGAAGACTGACGTCTAAATACGGTGAAGATGAGCACCTTAGCTTCCCTGCCTGGGTGCAGACGTCATGTTTGAGATACCCGTTTCCTGCCTTCTTTTTTTTCATTGATTTTCAGTGCTTTCCGTGGCGCCTTTCCGACTGCTGATTACATCTCGCGTAATGCCCCGGGGTTGATACCGACATCATCTCTGGCAGTGTCCAGCGCACAAGATTCTCAATACAATAGTCTAAGTTTCGGTGGAGAAGGACCCTTAATCTTAATACAACCCAGTTGGAATATCAACATTTGAAGTGAAATCAGATCGTATTGTTCTCATGCGTGAGGTTACCTGCGCGGGTACAAACCTCACGCATGGGATCACTGTCCCCTTCTTCGAATCGTTCCGGGTCTGCCTGTTGACACATGGTGTGTTTTGAATCCTACGGCTCTGGCTGCGTCCCGACGTCGCTTACAATACGATTAGGCACACGTACCCGACGTTGCGTATGGTGAGATTATGCCAGACTCTACCCGACGTTTATTGGAATAAGTTTAGGCACACTTTCTACAGAAGGAATATGAGGCACGTTATCTCTGATCCACCTAGCAATCGATCCTAATAACCAGGCAAATAAAATCCACAGGTTAAATCAGACTTTCAAACCATGACCACAGAAATAATTTGATGCATTCAATCATATGTGTGTGTATATGAAGAAATAGCTACTCTAAAGATAGAAGAAAATGTGAAAAGATAACACCTCTTCAAATAGGTAGCTATATAATTATTTTCAAACATAATATTGTAGATTCTAATTGCAAGGCCTCAAATAGTCATGTTATCAGAACCTAACATAGGAAAAAATAAACGGTAAAGCTGAAATGGGAACAACAGAAACGGCTCTGGTAGCAAAATAAACTCGCTAATAATCAACTTCTAACGAGGATACAGGGGGAGAAGCTCCCGATATGAACTCAAAATTTCACCGCATTTCTCATTGCAACTGCCAAATTTCAAAATAAATGTTTGAACAAAATAAATCTTTGGTCATCTGTTCAAGTTCAAATATCAACTAATTTACTTTCATTACCAATTTTGAACAGGTCGAAATCCCCAGCAAGGGGGGTGGCCGACTGCAAGGCGCACCTCACGCTCTCATACACTCACACACCATAGCCCTTTTGTGCATAAGGGCCCGGCTGGGAACCCCGCAACAACCCTCCGGGTCATGAGTGCAGTTCGAGGTAAGTGTCGGCAGCAGGGCCCGACAGTTTTACTGGTTTACCTCTGACGCGTCATGATGACCCCCCCCCCCCCCCCCCCCCCCCCCCCCCCCGCCCACGACCATCCCGTCTCTCAACGATGTGCCAAGGGCGAGAACGCACATCAGGGCAGCGTCAAAACTCATCCGTTCACAATCATTCCCCACTCGCGCCTATCCAGTGCACGCTCTCTCGCTACCTCCACACTCAGGTCTCTCCTTCCCAACGCCTGCTTCACACCATCCATCCACACAAACTTTGGTCTCCCTCTAGCCTACGTTCCTTCGCCTCTGCCTTCCACACCCTTTTCACCAATCTCCCCTCATCGATCCTCACCACGTGCCCGAACCATCTCAGAACACGCGAATAAACTCCGCCTCTAACTTCTTCACCATGTCCTCCTTCACTTGCGACTTCACCTCAGTTTCCACTAGTTCAGTCTTCTCTGCATGGGAGACCTGATACTTAAAACACAGAACTTTTTCCAACAACTCTCCATTAGGAGGACACTAATACTGCTCGCATTGGCAGTCCTCGAGCATCTCATTACTTTACTTTTACCCACGTTCACTCGAAGCTTTCTCATCTTACACACTCTACCAAACTCAGACACCAGCCTACATAGCTTCTCCTCTGAATCCGCTACCAGGGTCGTATCATCCGCAAACAGCAACTGGCTCAACTGCCAACTCCGCCCATTCGCTTCCAACAGCTCCAAGCAACGACTCGGCAAACTCGCGCTCACCTCCCTGACCACTCCATCCATATGGAGATTGAACAGCCAAGGAGACATCACGCAGCCTGTCTCAGACCCCCTTTCAATGTGAACCAATCACTCACCTCGCATCCCACTCTGACACATGCTCGGCTGCCAACATTAGAAACTCTGCACCGCTTTCAACAGCGTTCCATCCACTCCATACAAACGCAACACTCTCCACAGCGCTTCCCTGTCATGCCTGTCGTATGCCTTTTCCAGATCTATGAAGACCCAGAGCACATCCTTTCCTTTTGCAAGATATTTCTCACAGATCTCTCTCACTGCGAAAATATGATCGGCACACCCTCTACCACTCCTAAAGCCACTTTGTTCCTCTCCAATTGCGCCATCCGTACATTCTCTAATCCTTTTGATCAGCACTTTGTCATACAGCTTACCGACCACACACAACAAACTGATGCCTCTTGAGTTGCAGCATTCATTTTTATCTTCTTTGCTTTTATACTGGGGGACAATGCAGGCACTGAGCCACTCAATCGGTACCACACCCGCGACAAAACAAATGTTCAGTAGCCTCACCTTTCATTCGACAATCGTTATTACACCCTTTTTCAGGCACACAGTCGCAAAGTCATCCAAACCAGGGGCTTTCCCTGCTTTCATCCCTTCCACCGCCTCCTGCACCTTTTCTCAAGTAATGTCCGCAGCAAGTCTCTTCAAACACCGGCATCCGCGCACCAGCACCCACACCCACAATGTCAGCCTCTCTGTCATCCTCGACATTCAACAATTCATCAAAATACTCTGCCCACCTTTTCCGAACACCACCACTTTCCGTCAACAACTGGCAGTTCTCATTTATCACCACCTCCTTCTTCCTAGTCTCTCCCTTTCTCACCCTCTTTCCAGAACATCTTTTTGTTCTCAAAATTCTGGCACAATCGTCTGCCCCACCTGGCATCAGCGTCCTTTTTGGTTCTCCTCACCCCTCGCTTTACCTCCTTCCTCTTCTCCTTATAGTTGTCATAGGTCACTACCGACTTCGCCAGCAGCCACTCTTCAAATGCTCTTCTCTTCTGCGCAACCGCCAGTTTGACCTCCTCGTTCCACCACTCGCAGCGCTTCCGTCTGCACCCGCCCACACTTCGCACACCACACACATTTCTCGAGCATCTCAACAAGACATCAATGAACGTCTCCCATTCTTCCTCCACATCTTGCAGGTCCTGCCCTCTCACGTTGTCAAATTACTCCGCTCTGCTTTTCTCATTTAGCTCACTCACTTTCACAACCTCTCTTCCTCCTCACACTCTTTTGTTTCTCTTCCACCTAAGCTCCACTCTCAATCTTCCCTCCACCAGCAAATGGTCAGACACTCCTCCACCCTCTCCTCTCAACACCCGCACATTCAATAGTCTCCGCACCACTCTCCTCGAAATCAGCACAAAATCCATCAGCGCTGTCCCCACCACTTCACCATGGGCCATCCTTACCCATGAGTACTTGTGGATATCTCGCTTCTTGAACAGGCTGTTTCCGACTACCAGCTCCTGCTCCGTGCATAAACCTACGAGATTTTTTCCATTGTCATTCCCACCATGAACGCCATACCTCCCTATCACATTCTACACTACTGCGTCTCCCACTCTCGCATTAACGTCGCCCAGTACAACCACATTGAATTGACTTCCAAAACTCTAGATACACTTACTTGCTCAGATCGGTCCAAAATTGCTCCCTTTCCTTCTCACTCCTCCTGCTGCCAGGTCCGTACGCACACACAAATACCCATATTTCTATGCCAAACTTTACTTTCACCCACATCAATCTTGAGGACACCTGTTTCCACTCAGTAACGCTACTAGCAAGCCGATCGCTCAATAGCAACAGCACACCTTCTCGTGCCCAACCTTCATCCACGCCTGAATTTCTTCCACTTACCACTCAAACCTCACATTTGTCCTTACCCTTCAACTAAGTCTCACTCAGCGCCAACACATCTAACTTCCTCCTCACAAACATATCACCAATCTCTCGGCTCTTTGCTTCATTCGTACTACAACCACGCACTTTCAGCAACCCTAACAATAGGGTTCGGAGAGGCGTGAGCCTCTTTTCCCCCTGCTCGTTTTGCCGTCGTTTAGGGAAAAATTCTACAGAGGAGGGGATTCCTAGCCCCTTGCCCCCGCCCCTTATTAGTTGCCTCATACGACATGCAGGGGTTGCGGTAGCAGTATTCCAAGCCCTGGCTACAGGGCTCCCCTTTTAGTTGCCTCCTACGACACGCAGGGGTTACGGTAGCAAAATTCTAACACCCCCGCTATTGGGTGTTACAATATTGGAAGCCTATAACCTAATAAGTAGCTACGAGTCTCTCCTCAGATCACGCTGCAATCGGAAGATATTTTCAGCACTTATACCAGCTCAGGCTACATGCATTGAAAAATGGAACGGCAACTGGTAAACGCTCAGTCCCGTAGGTTTTTTGTAATATTTTGTGATATTACAAAGACATTCTTCATCTCCTGGTGCAGTCATAACATTCCCGGTGACGTCATCTCGATTGCAGGTGTGAAGTTGATTTTACAAAATTATAATACCCAAAACAAAAAATACGACAAACAACCTGGACCAGATAAAATTATGTGAATAAAAACCCATAAGATTGTGCTGATCAAATAGAGTACAGAAGATGGAGGTATAATTATGAATTTAAATGTATGCACATCCCTATCAGCTAAATGTAGAAAGCTAATCATGCCGAGTCATCATAGCAATTGTTTTTCGACAATTCACGTTTTATGAAATTTGCATGTGCCTGGGACGACTCCAAATAATATATTAGATTACATCAAGGGGCCCATCTACACCGGGGTCCAAACGAGCCATAACAAGAGTGAAAGCTAAAAAACTCTATTTGAAGGTAGCGCTAGAATTTGAACAGGATGATTCACCAGAGAATTTCTTTTAAAACATACGTTTTCAATATCATCAATTCACGAGAAACATGGAATAGCTAAAAAACTTATGTTGAATAAATACAATTATGCACATAACACGAAACACTCTAGATTTATATGCAAAAAAAAAAACGTTCTGCAGACAACCCACTGCTGAAAACGTTCCATCATGGAGAAAGTGCGCTGCTGATAAAAGCTTAGCTGTTGATTTTCTTAATAAGAAATATAGAAAGATCAAGTATAATAAGAATACACAGGCTACTAGCTGCAGCATCGTTCAGGGGACGATTCAAAATATTTTGAAAAATCTGACCAAGAAAGTGTTTCCACATGTATCAGGTAAGAAAGATTACAAAATCAGTATGGACATCAATGAAACATAAATATATAGGTCAACTCGTTTTGACCATGGTCATCTGAAGCGATAACTGAATCCAGATTTTTTACGAAAAATTACGATTAGGAAAAAATATGCGGTGGTTTTTATGTCTGCCATAGCGGTCTAAGTTGGCTAACAAACAATGTTTTATAACGCTCGGTATTTTTAATCAGAATCCTAATGTTTTTTAGGCGCACAACATCGTACTCAGTATATTAATATCTGTGGTCAATTGTTCGTTCATTCTAATTAGTTTGGAATGTATGACCTCTGGAGATTTCAAGAAAGACGACATCATGAGCGAAGCACTCAATAAGTGACTGAAATAATAGCTCGAGTCAGAATACTCTCAGAACGTTTTCCTATACAGACAGCACAGCTTCATTGTTTGGCGGGCGAATGTCATTCTAGTAAGCAGAAAAGTAAAGGATTTAAAACATCCGCATCAGTTGCCCTTTTATAAAACTACAGGAGATGAATGAAATTACGATTGGGCGCTGTGTTTCAACCTCGACACGGCGAGAGGGGGAAAAGTATCCTTGAAAAGCAACGATCCACCAACGGGTAGTTTGATTGTCGACCGTTGAATTTCAGACTCTCTGCCATCGTAAAATTTTGCACAAGCTTTCATTGCTAGAAGTAAATCTAGGGGTTGGTCTATAAAATTCCTCAACATTCTGCAGCGACGACACACCCAGAACCTATGAGGTGGACATAACTGACCGCGGGTAAACCTTGTGCCTAATCGATATTGGTCTTTTAAGAGCTAAAGCTAAGTGATTTGCATGCACACACAAAGCCTTTCCTAGAACAAATTTAATCTGGAATAACACTGAATTTAGCAGAACACTGCAACGGGAATGCTGAACCGGCTATCAACGCCACACTGCACTCCGCCGGACTCGAGGACTGTTAACCACCCGCCAACGTCACATGGAAACCTGAGGTCTGATGAACTGCCCACCAACACCGTACGGGACACCCAAGGACTGCTAAACCAACAAATAACACTATAAAGAACCCAGAGGGGTGATCAACCGTCCACCATTGAAACACGAAACAACAAGGGCTGATGAACCGACCTCAGATGACACACAACCCTGAAGGCTGATGGACCACCACCAACGAAGTACAAAAAATGTAGTGCTGATGAACCGACCATAATCACCACATGGTACCACAAGGACTGATGAACCAACCACCACCACTACTTCTTACCAAAATACTTTCAAGAAACCAATGATTGACTTTTCAAAGTCTACGTAAGGACAGCCAACAACACAGACCGAGAACGTCATGTAAGACGATAATACGAGCCAACAGCTTAAACATTCACTTCATGATTGTTTCCATCATAAATACAGCTGGCAACGTCAAAACATGCCAGCGTTGGATAATCTGCAAACCTATATTGGAATACCGGCATTGATGAAGGACGAAATGTTTCGAGCTACAATTTAGCACCCTAATTGGCGCCAAAGAAACAGTCTTTCTCCGTAGTCAGCGTCCTTTCGGCGCTAAACGTCAAACATGCATTTAGTGTTGTATCCAGTGCCTCAAGGAATCGCAGTCATGCTCATGGTGCCGTGGACAATGCGCCCCAACACCTGCCACGGGGAATATGAAAAAATACAGAAAACGAGGATGCCATGCATGAGATCTACACTTAGTGTAGGGAGTATCACGCATGATAACAACAAGAATGGGAAGAGAAAAAGGACGAGTCATGGAATTATATTTCATGAATGCAACTAAACTGTTATTGACACCCTAAAGGAGGAAAGTTGAGACCAGTGTAGGTAAGTGCTCGTAATGACTGTTGGGGGAGTTGTTAAGACGGACTTTGAGATGAGGTAAAGAAAATTTTAATTAAACATTAAATGCAAATTAGTACAATTAAAATTGAGTAAATGCAAGATATGAAACAAAATAGATATATTAAAGGATGAAGAACAGGAGAGTCTGAAATAAAATAAAATAAGGGTGTTTAAGCCCCTCCTTGTTTTGCTGTGCCTCAGTGCGGCTTGTGAACCTAAAAGATGCATACCTACAGGGGCAGGCCGACCGTAACTGAGACATTGGGCGCAGAGGGCCGACTATTTGCAATGCACAAATTTTCCGTACTAGCGGCTGATCACCGACACTTGTAACACCTCATGATTCACAATCCCAGAATAACCTGCGAGCGAATCTCAAAAGTCGCCAACACAGTTAAACATTAGATTGGTAGGTCAGAGAAGTGATGCAACATCAATCACCAATTAAGGTTACCGTGTACTGCAAGATGGCAACGTCTTGTTGCCGGCATTTCAGTTTCAGATATTGGTCTACGCGACCGACCCCTGCTTGAACTGTCAAGCAAGCACCACAGATGCTCTTAGTAATAACATCCTGCTTGTAATGTCCAGTCAGTGTCCTTGATACCCGTCCTAGAGACCGCTTGCATGTACCGCACTGCAAGTGCCTCAGATGCCCATCCTAGCGACCGCCTGCTTGTACTGCCTAGCGAGCGCCTTGTCATACGCCAGATCTGCCTCCTCAATGCACTGCTCCGCAAAGTGCCGCTCTGCCACCACTAGACTGGCCCACTCCGACGTGACGTTTTCGATGCATGTGCGCTTGACGGCAGGCAGGTCGGAGCTTTGCTCCCCCCCTCTTCCCTTACTAGACGCCCCGTGGTCCTCCTGACTTGCTGAGATGTGATTATCAGTATTGCCAGGGGAATTGAGAGAGGACCTTCTATTATCGCTTGAGGACGCAGGCATTACATTACTTATATTGTTGTTCCAATGAAGAGATTCATTAGTGGTTCCGTGGCTGGTCGAGTCTTTGGTGTTTGTATTCTGTAAATGATTGTCAGAGCACTCTCTCCATTTCAACAACAATGTCCGTCTAGCACAGAATAATGATTCATGACCGGAATATTTACAGATAAGAGATTTGTTCCACTTTAGCATCTCTTCATAGGCACACTTCGGACTGTTCACAAAAGGAGGCATTTCACGCAATTCAAGTTGATCATTTATGGAACAAGTGATGATGAATTCCACTAATTTATTCATGTAATGCAGACCGCTATGCTCACTGACGTGCACCTCTGTCCACTCCTTAACTTCTTGGAATTCTGGCTCCAGTAACTCTCTACACCCATCCAACGTGACCACCAGCTTCAAAAGCCACAGCCTGTGGTTCCAGGCGTGGTAATTGTTCTGGTGGCGTCCGGCAGCCCAAGTGCACAGGCGTCGCTCCTCCGCCACCAAGCGTCGGTTTGCCTCATCTACCAGAGGCACGACCTTGGTCAACACCCACTGGCGCTGGTAGAAGGCCTCCATGCACTTAGGCTTGCGAGAAAGGATGAGCCTGGTGAGCTGCAGTTCGCGCTGTGACGAGATCAGGCCTTTCTTGAGCAGCTTGCGGCGCAGGTTCCAGAACGTGGTGACCTCTGGTCTGACGAGCAAGCAAAATTGCGTCCACAGGCTCTCAGACTCGCAATCCTCTGTAAAAAACATGACGCTTTGTTACTAAAGCCGTTATCTACATTGCATTTCTTAGTTTGCTCTTAGGCCTTCAAGCCTCCTCGCCATTTTGTCAGGATCTGTAATCTAGGCCCAACATTGCATTTTAACTAAAAAGAGAGCGTAGCCTACTTGTAATGTATCTCACCTTTGCAGCCCTCCACAGCCCCAACAGCCCCGCCAACAGAGCAAGCAGGCATGGGAGGCAGTACACCTCAGCGCCCCAGAAATCAAAATGAACAGCACGGTACAAGCACTGCAGCAGGATGCTGGTCGGAATGCGCTAAATAGGTCCAAAGAAAACAAAACAATGAAGACAGTCAACAACTGCACACAACTGTCAGCAACACAAAGTCACAATATCACATCAAATTGAGTCTAGCAAAACTCATACAACACTGCCTCCAATTCCTCCGCCAGGGCCCTCTTGAAGCCGCGAAGTGAATCACACTGCACCCCATCAGCGGTGCAGTGTGATTCACTGCACCACTGATTTGAAAAAGAAATTGTCTTCTGGTAGCCCTTATTTAGAGGTACCTTGGGTAAGGACCCACAATGCTTCAATATGCAAGAAATCCAAGCACCCTGTACCCCCAGCGCTTTCACTTGGCAAGCAATGTAGATGATGCATTTTGTAACAATGCAATGTATCTACTATCACTCCAGTACTACAGCACAGTGACCTATAAGCACAAGATTTGCTAACAGCAGCCTGGGTCACAGGTTCAGTAAAGTTTAACAATCATCAACCAACCTGTTCGTCAGCAGTACCAGTTGTCTTTGTGAACTGCTAACTTGATAAGCTGCGACCTACAGGTAAAATACCGCGGCAGCCATCTCTATAACGTACCTACTGCAGAGTGTTCAAGTAGCTTGGTAACAGAGTAGCAAAACAAGACAAAGTCAGGAGAGGAAATGAGCCGTACAAGCCAATAATAATCCAGCATGAGGGGAATTCAAGACCACAGCTTGAAAAGATAAACAGAAAAAAATTTAAGATTCCGGGCGGGAGATAGTTGCTTTTGGTCAGAAAATAGAGGTTAAGGGCAGGAGTTGGAGAGTGACACCATACAATGGAAAGAGAGGGCCAAGTGAGGGATAGCCCAGAGATTGGACGAAACAGCCCATGGCATGTATGGACCAGGGTCAGGACGGACTCTGAGAAGGACTGACCCTGATATAGCAGTCCGCTGCTAAGGGAAGGTCTAATGTTGACAAGGGAGATCCTCCTAAACATCTCGATGGGCAGGAATCCTTATACATTAGGTCATGGGAGGGGGGTGTCATGCCGTTGAGGGGCTACACACGCAGTTGATGACAGAGGAAGGAAAGGGGCCGGAGCTTGACAGAAGAGAAGTGGCGGAGAGTTGCTTGCTGAATGGTCATGATGCCGCAGATAGGGAGCATGGATGATTGTTAGGGCAGGGCGCCAATAATTACTGCCTCCCTAACGTACAGAAGAGGTAGGGGCGGATTGGAAGGGCAATATGTCCAACCAAAATTTGCATAATGTGGCTCAGAGCTAGAGGAGATATTAAGTGTTTCCGAGGGCACTGCCCCGCGGAGAACAAAAGTAATTAGGGCTGACAGACCCTTGTCTATGGTATGAAGAAGTGAGGTGGCAAAATTGGAGAGGAAAAGAACAAAGGGAGAGTAAGGATGAAGGTTAACCAACACGGATCAGCCCAGGTTCTATGGAAACTGAAGGTGCCCAACTCAGCCCCATATTGAGCATCAATGTAGGTGTATGAGCAACGCAAGAAAGATGAAGTAATGTGGCCACTACTGGGCCAGCAAACTAACTGTCTAGTTGAAGTAACCAAGAAGGGAGCTAGATATTCGAGTACATCGCGTTCCAATGTCAGCATTATATTAACCTTATTTTAAAGGGAAGGAGGAGAGCCAAACCGGAGTAACTCCTGGAACCTGATGAAAACAGTGTGAGCAAGCCACAATGGGTTGACAGGCAGAGAGGGGTAAGGCAAGCAGACTTAATCCTCAAGAACTGCACAATCAATGAGGTTCAGCCAGCTCAGCCCAGTTCGGGGGAATAGTAATGGTCCTTTCATAACTTCTATTGCCATTGCTGTGAGAAGGGACTTGATATAAAGCCAGAGAGGTAATAGGCAGGAGGCGTTCACTGTGACTCGGGCAGTATAAACACTCATTTATGTGTCAGTGGCCACTATATTGGATATCACCCAAATATTAGGCTATTCTCTCTGCTACAACTGGAGACTGCGCACTGTAAATAAGAAAGATCTATGTTAGGGAAGTGATACTTGAGACAGATTTTAACATTATTAGAAATACCTGCATGTGAAATTAGGAACAAGTATAAAGCTTTAATTAATATCATCACTATCTACATCAAATTAAAAGAGCATTACATGAATTGGTGCTCAAAACCAAATTAAACAACAAAAATAGAACTGTGGTCCAAGCATAAACTCCCACAAAGGCTGTATCAATAGAAATCATGAAAATAATAAGCACATGATATATCAGAAATAATGTAGAAACACAAAGCACATTGAAGCAAAACAAGAAGAGAACTTTAAATGATGCAAATCAAGAAAACCCTGAGAATCATGCACATCAGTAATGGAAGTCTAAGTCACCATGAATAGTATTGGTTTTGATCAGTGAGTAAGGCCAAATTAAATGACCAACTGGACAATTGAGTAGCTAGCAGATTTGCATAAAATAACTGGGAAATAAAATTTTGAAAATAAAAAGTCATTAAGGGGACAAAATAAGGATTCCAAACCTATCTGTGAAAAAAAGGGTAGGCAGAGCTTCACTTTGGGAGACACACTCTACTACAAGACAGGAAACAAAATTAACTGAACTGCCAAATTAAAAATGAAAAGTTTCAAAACGGAGAAGCATCAGGAAAATTCAGGAAATGCAAAAATATCAGCAAAATTTTGCCAATCAGAATAAATAGCCAACTTAAAAAAGCACAAATGATAGAGGAATAACATGCACTTCAAATTAGAAGCAATCACAGGACTAGAGATGATAAAATACGAGGAAAAATATAGGCTTGCAAAATCATGAGTTCCATTACCAAGTAGCCTTTCCTTAAAGGGTGTAAAAGCAGGAGCTATAAATATTCCAAGTCTTCACCCAAGGTACATTGACTCAGCTAGTTCATACAAGGGTGAGAAAAAATCACATTCTTTTCAATTCACAACAAAGAAATCCAAGAAGGCTGCACTGGCCTTTGGTAGGGTGCCATGTTGAGCCTGGAACACAAATCCTGCCAAGATGGCCAGTAGACCAAAGAGCATTAGGTTTATAGGTCACAATGCTGTTAGGCTATGGTGATGGTAGCTATAAACAGATTTTGAGAGCTCTTAGTTTAATAAATTGGCTATCTACCAAAGTCACTTTGAAAACAAAAATTTAATTAGTTACAGCTACTCAATAACTAAAGCTACACTCAAATGCTTGCCAGGGAATCAGAATTTCTCTGTTTAAATGTTCAGATTTCTGGAGATGTTGCTATCCATATGAAACCTTCTTGCAGTAGCTAGCCACCACAATATTGCCACCTCGATCTCTGACAGACAGTAGCTACAAATACAATAATTCATCAATTATATTAATGGCCAAAATGATGCACCACAACATTAGTTGACATACCTATCTTTCCTTTAGTATGTCCAATTTCTTGAATGAAAGTTCTAGACACAATAGTTACAAAATGAATCAAGTTCATGCTGCCGAACACTGCAGTGACACTCACCATATCGCCATATGTTATCCTTGTGCTGCAGCACTTTGTTATAAGCGTAGGCATAGACATGCTTGACGCACCAGGATGCCAGCCCAACGTTGCCCTCCACAACCACAACGGGACTCTTGTTGGTGTCTCCAGGAGCAAACACGATGTCAAAGTCACCACTGCAAAATCATAAATCTTTTCAATGTTACTAGCTGTTCATAACATTAAAAAATTACAGACTATCACATGCATTTCTAGCTAAAATGTTCATAAATAATAAGTGGGTTTACAAATATTTAGTTATAGCATATGTGATGATAAAAGCGTTGGATGAGGCTCCCCACCTACACCTTTGAGGTCCCAAAAACATGAGGCAGCAGTGGCCTGTAAGTCTGGGGGCTTGACTGGGAGGGGTGAGCTGGCTGCTGGCAGGGACTCAGCGGTTGATGGGCTGCCTGGGGGGCTGTGCACTGTTCTCTTTGTTGATGCCATTCTTTTGGGTGGCTTTGTTTCTTGTTTGGTCTGCCGCAAAAAATTTCACGCTAGTGTTTACAAGTGTATGAAGACAACAACAGGCCTATTGGCCCAAACTAGGTTGTTTTTTTGATAGCAAGAGGGTTAGTTCTGTAGTAAAACGTCTAAGATGCCTATTGGCCCAAACTAGGCTGCCTTTTGATAGCAAGAGGATTAGTTCTGAAGTAGAATGTCTATGAGAGCTTCGTGTGCCATTCTTGTTTTTTTATAACAGGAAATGGAACGGTTTAGCTATTTAGCGGCAATTTATGTAGAACTTATTGAGCCGCAACTTTAACGTTTTGATTGTATTCTTGTTTACAACCTCCGCTGGAAGCTTGTTTCATTCTTTGACAACTCTATACGTAGAGAAATTGCTTGTGCTGTCAAGTGAGAAACGTTTCCCAACAATTTTGTATTTGTTGTTCCTAGTTGCTTCGTTTGTATCTTAAGTGAATAGGCTCACTCGGTCGATATTTTCCCAACCCTTCATAATCTTCCACACTTCCATCGTGTTGCCTCTGACTCAACGTTTCTCCAGCAAATAAAGATTGAGTGTCGTGTCTTGTGTAGAGGAGGATGTTGTTAGTTGTCTTTTGAATGATACTGTGCAGTATTTTTGTTGCAGGTGTAGATGTTCTAGTAGAACCAGTTTTTCTTGTGTTCCTGGAAAGGAGACTGGACTTGTGTCAGCTTTCAACTATTTGTTGGTTGCTGTTGGATCCCTTACCAAAAGAGTTGATGAGATGTCAAGGAGAATTGAGTCGGCATCTGGCGGTCATTCTGCCAACAAGCCGCTTGATGATTCCATGGCCTATAAAGCTACAGTCTCTAGGGAGGGGATTCATGCAGAATTGAGAGAGTTGCACAAACAGGAACACCGCCATGACTCGATTGTTCTCAGAGGTTTCCAGACTTGCAGTGCTGAGGGTGTGAAGGAGAAATTTGCCAAAGTTTGTTTGGCCATAGATATTGGAGAAGTTGAACTCAGTGGACTTATGAGGATTTGAGGAACCCACTTGTTTAGAGCTCAAGTCCTGGATTGTGATCAGAGAAAGATGCTGCTAGATTGTGCCAAAAATGTAAGGCTCTTAGATGAGTTCAAGTAAGTTTACATACAGAGAGACTTGACCTACAGACAGCAACAGGGGCTTATTGCCAGAAGAGCTGCTGTTGGCGGTGGGGCAGCAGCTGAAAATAAGGGTGCGCTCGGGGTGGGTACAGTGGCGTTGTTGGTAGTCGTGGTAGCGTTGCTGGACTTGCTGGGGGCCGCGGTGCTGGTGCTGATGATTGGGGAAGTAATGCCGGTGGCCGCGAGAGCAGTTCTGGTCTCCGCGGTGGGGCTTCTGGTCTCCGCGGTGGGGCTTCTGGTCTCCGCGGTGGGGCTTCTGGTCTCCGCGGTGGTTCTTCTGGTCTCCGCGGTGGGGCTTCTGGTCTCCGCGGTGGGGCTTCTAGTCTCCGCGGTGGGGCTTCTAGTCTCCGCGGTGGGGCTTCTAGTCT
>SDVV010013644.1:0-15045 GCA_016164225.1 Gammarus roeselii | reverse complement strand
GAGGGCAATAAGAGGAAGGCAACCTGTTTCCTGCACTTTCACAAAGATAGAGGGCAATAAGAGGAAAGCGACCTGTTTCCTGCACTTTCACTAAGAAATAGGGCAATAAGAGGAAGGCAACCTGTTTCCTGCACTTTCACTAAGATAGAGGGCAATAAGAGGAAAGCGACCTGTTTCCTGCACTTTCACTAAGAAAGAGGGCAATAAGAGGAAGGCAACCTGTTCCCCACTCTTTCACTAAGATAAAGGGCAATAAGAGGAAGGCGACCTGTTTCCCACTCTTTCACTAAGATAAAGGGCAATAAGAGGAAGGCGACCTGTTTCCCACTCTTTAACTAAGATAGAGGGCAATAAGAGGAAAGCGACCTGTTTACCACTTTTTAACTAAGAGAGAAGGCAATAAGAGGACGGCGACCGGTTTCCCACACTTTCACTATGATAGAAGGCAATATGAGGAAGGCGACCTGTTTCCGACTCTTTCACTAGGATAGAGGGCAATAAGAGGAAGGTGACCTATCCCACGCTTTTACTAAGATAGAAGGCAATTAGAGGAAGGCGACCTGTTTCCGACTCTTTCACTAGGATAGAGGGCAATAAGAGGGAGGCGACCTGTTTCCTACTCATTCACTAAGATAGAGGGCAATAAGAGAAAGGCGACCTGTTTCCCACGCTATCACTATGATAGAGGGCGATAGGAGGAAGGCGGCCTGTTTCCCACTCTTGCACTAAAATAGAGGGCAATAAGAGGAAGGCGACCTGCTTCCCACTCTTTCACTAAGATAAAGGTCAATAAGAGGAAGGCGACCTGCTTCCCACTCTTTCACTAAGATAAAGGTCAATAAGAGGAAGGCGACCTGCTTCCCACTCTTTCACTAAGATAAAGGTCAATAAGAGGAAGCCTGTTTCTCCCTCTTTCACTAAGATAGACGGCAATTAGAGGAAGGCCACCTGTTTCACTCATTCAATAATAAAATATTCGGTCATACGAGGAAGGAGGCTAAAGGGAATCAACACTCCTCCAGTGATAGGGTCGGTGCATGGGGATAGGACGGACGGGGTTCGCGGCCTGGTATCATGGGAGCCAACAATCCCGAAACAGACGGGTATACGGCAATCGTTGCTATTGTATTGAAATACATGTATTAGTAATAGCTGATATACCGTTCGATTTTTTCCCTTCTTTTTAATGTTTGAAAAAGTTCCAGCAGCATCTGATTCATTGATATGGTTTTATCTAAGCCTTTCCTATCTCATTTACTATAAGCGTCTCAATCGGAACGGCTGTTCTCGATTGTTGGTCTCCGATTTCAACTGGTTATCTTCTGACTCAAAACAATTGACCAGCTGGTAGTTAATCAGTTACAGATCTGATACTCTCTCATCTGCTACACATTCACTACACATCTGCTACACATTCACTACACATCTGCTACACATTCACTACACATCTGCTACACATTCACTACACATCTGCTACACATCCCTTACACATCTGCTACACATTCACTACACATCTGCTACACATTCACTACACATCTGCTACACATTCACTACACATCTGCTACACAACCATCTGCCTGGATTTCGACTCAAAGGCTACAAGGGGGTTCCGTTGTAGCATTAGATAATATCTTAACATGGATAATAGCATTTGATCCTGTTCTTATTTGATCCATGGTCAGGCCACCTTAGGGACCTCGGTGCAGGCAGAATAACTGTTCCGCTGCCGATCCGTATCATCGCAACCATTGAGAAGTAAAGGGGGTAGTCTTTTGAAAGGCCTGGTAGGAATACTGTTATGTTAGTGGTGTAGGTAGGACAGTTCGCACATGAGCAGTTATCAGCATATCAGCATGCAGGTCAGGTACACGAACTGATCCCGACGGTCGCCCTGGCTTCAATTAGTCTAGAAGGATCTTTTGTCAACACCCCAACACACGCGCGCGTACGCATGCACTCCTACGCACCTTTTATTAGGTGCCTTCAATTGAACCTGAATATTAATGCAAACATAGCTGATAGCATCAACGATCTTAAATAAAGGCAGAAGTGCTCAATAGAGATTAAATTTGAATCCTCTTCTGAAGAGGTGGATCTCATGATTACCCTAAATTTTAGACACTTCCAATTATAAATTATTTATTTATGAAGTCAAATTGATAGTTTTCTATTAGGACTCCTCTCCTCCTTTGCTTCTTTGGTCACTTAAAGTTACCCACCGCCTGTATTGGCTCAAAATGCAGGTGTGGACACGATACTCTGTATAGTTACATTTTGCGATTACTTTGACCAAGTTTTTGCTTAGGAATAAAAGAGGTATCTAAATATATTATTGGCCATGCTTTGCTCGTGCAAATCTTGCCCTAGACTTGTCCCACAGAATTTGATTGGATTGTTCGGCAGAATCAGAGGTCGGTCTACCCCAAGATTTATAGACTAGTCAGTTTATAAATCTTGGTCTGTGCAGCAATTGATGATAATAACAGATAGGTATCTTGCCTAGGAATAAATGACTCGCACTAGACACTCAAGGGCACATGGACCAAAAAGGAAGAACGCATTCAAGCTTACATATGTGCGTACTTGAACAAAACATTGGTGATATCTTGACACCTCTATGGGCAACGGGGGTACCTTGGATTACCTAAAGAGAGTCACGCACCCAAACGATAACAAAATCTCTAAGAGATACTTGCTCTCAAGCAAAACAATCGTATCATCATCAAAAAGTCCTTTGCAAATAGAAACAGGCCATCACTGACTCAGAGGCATCAGGAGCATCGTACATGCAGAGTAATAAATTACCATTATCATGTGGCGATCTCATCGGACTAAGAAATGCATTGCATAGGGTATCTTCTCCTGACCTGTAAGGGCTTCCCAGTACTCAGAGTTGTACATTATTTTAGTTAATGAGAAGGACGAAGTCTGCACTCATGCTTGAGCTAACGAGGAAAGGCACTTCCTGGAACATATTCCACAGTTTGGTCGTAAGATGAATGAGCTTGTTGAAAGTGTTAGATTTGGGGTAGTATTTGGCAAGGATGGGTTGAATTGGTCCAAAAATAAAGTGAGGCAATCACTGTTGGCGTCAAAAGATTGTTTGAGATGTACTATCACACAATCACATGTGACATTCAGTGAGAGGAACTCATTTAGAGACAGACAGTGCGGAGAGCATTAAGAGAAAGGAATATAGAGAAAGGCATTAGGTGGAAGGCATCAAGAGGAAGACATTATGAGAAAAGCATCAAGGGAAAGGCGTGAAGAGAACGGCATTTGAGGAATGGATTTTAAAGTAAGGGACTAACGAAAATGAATTAAAAGAATGTGTCATAAGAAAGCCATTTAAAGGAAGGCATTGAGAGAAACCCATTTTGAGAAAAGTCATCCGGGAAAGACATTTAGAGAAAGACATTATGAGCAATCAAAATAGAGAAATTGCGTCAAAACAACGCTGACGTACAAATGACCAACAGCACTGCATGGTCTGTACAGTCGCACGCAAACGAGCAATGCACTATTGTGCTTGTTCTGTCACCATCCTGATGATCTGATTCCATAAAGAACAACTGGCGATGTCCTTCGATTTATTGTTTTTCGTGTACAAGGTAGAGCGGAGAGGTAATAACAACAAAATAAATGTCATTCGACTCTGGTACAGGATTCCAAACAGGATGCAATCAAGCATCTTTACAATTTGCATATTACAACAATACATTAAACTCTGTCTAAAACAGAGCACCCATTTAGACAGCATGATGCACTGATGTGTGTTTACACTCAGGGTACAATGAAGCATCATACAGGCAGCATGATGCACTGATGTGTGTTTACACTCAGGGTACAATGAAGCATCATACAGACAGCATGATGCACTGATGTGTGTTTACGCTCAGAATACAATGCAGCATCATACAGAAAGCATGATGCATTGATGTGTGTTTACACTCAGGATACATTGAACATCATACAGACAGCATGATGCACTGATGTGTGTTTACACTCAGGATACAATGAACATCATACAGACAACATGATGCACTGATGTGTGTTTACACTCAGGATACAATGAAGCATCATACAGACAGCAAGATGCACTGATGTGTGTTTACACTCAGGGTACAATGAAGCATCATACATACAGCATGATGCACTGATGTGTGTTTACACTCAGGGTACAATGAAGCATCATACAGACAGCATGATGCACTGATGTGTGTTTCCGCTCAGGATACAATGAACATCATACAGACAACATGATGCACTGATGTGTGTTTACACTCAGGATACAATGAAGCATCATACAGACAGCATGATGCACTGATGTGTGTTTGCACTCAGGGTACAATGAAGCATCATACAAACAGCATGTTGCATTGATGTGAGTTTACTCAGGATACAATGAAGCATCATACAGACAGCATGATGCACTGATGTGTGTTTACACTCAGGATACAATGAACATCATACAGACAGCATGATGCACTGATGTGTGTTTACACTCAGGATACAATGAAGCATCATAAAGACAGCATGATGCACTGACGTGTGTTTACACTCAGGATACAATGAAGCACCATACAGACAGCATGATACACTGATGTGTGTTTACACTCAGGTACAATGAAGCATCATACAGACAGCATGATGCACTGATGTGTGTTTACACTCAGGATACAATGAACATCATACAGACAACATGATGCACTGATGTGTGTTTACACTCAGGATACAATGAAGCATCATACAGACAGCATGATGCACTGATGTGTGTTTACACTCAGGGTACAATGAAGCATCGTAGAGACAGCATGATGCACTGATGTGTGTTTACACTCAGGATAGAATGAACATCATACAGACAGCATGATGCACTGATGTGTGTTTACACTCAGGGTACAATGAAGCATCATACAGACAGCATGATGCACTGATGTGTGTTTACGCTCAGAATACAATGAAGCATCATACAGAAAGCATGATGCATTGATGTGTGTTTACACTCAGAATACAACGAAGCATCATACAGACTGCATGATGCAATGATGCGTGTTTACACTCAGGATACAATGAAGCATCATACAAACAGCATGACGCATTGATGTGTGTTTATACTCAGGATGCAATGAAGCATCATACAAACAGCATGAATGAATGAAGCAATGAAGCATCATACAAACAGCACGATGCATTGATGTGTGTTTATACTCAGAATACAATGAAGCATCATACAAACAGCATGATGCATTGATGTGTGTTTATACTCAGGATACAATGAAGCATCATACAAACAGCATGATGCATTGATGTGTGTTTATACTCAGGATGCAATGAAGCATCACACAAAAAGCATGATGCATTGATGTGTGTTTACACTCAGGATACAATGAAGCATCATACAGACAGCATGATGCACTGATGTGTGTTTACACTCAGAGTACAATGAAGCATCATACAGACAACATGATGCATTGATGTGTGTTTACACTCGGGATACAATGAACATCATACAGACAACATGATGCACTGATGTGTGTTTACACTCAGGGTACAATGAAGCATACATCATTCAAACAGCACGATGCAATGATGCGTGTTTACACTCAGGACACAATGAAGCATCATACAAACAGCATGATGCATTGATGTGTGTTTACACTCAGGATACAATGAACATCATACAGACAACATGATGCACTGATGTGTGTTTACACTCAGGGTACAATGAAGCATACATCATTCAAACAGCACGATGCAATGATGCGTGTTTACACTCAGGACACAATGAAGCATCATACAAACAGCATGATGCATTGATGTGTGTTTACACTCAGGATACAATGAACATCATACAGACAACATGATGCACTGATGTGTGTTTACACTCAGGGTACAATGAAGCATACATCATTCAAACAGCACGATGCAATGATGCGTGTTTACACTCAGGACACAATGAAGCATCATACAAACAGCATGATGCATTGATGTGTGTTTACGCTCAGGATACAATGAAGCATCATACAAACAGCACGATGCATTGATGTGTGTTTACACTCAGGATACAATAAAGCATACATCATTCAAACAGCATGATGCAATGATGGGTGTTTACACTCAGGACACAATGAAGCATCATACAAACAGCATGATGCATTTATTTGTGTTTATACTCAGAATACAATGAAGCATCACACAAACAGCTCAATGCATTGATGTGTGTTTACACTCAGAATACAATGAAGCATCATACAAACAGCACAATGCATTGATGTGTGTTTACACTCAGGATACAATGAAGCACCATACAAACAGCACAATGCATTGATGTGTGTTTACAGTCACGTTACAATGAAGCATCATACAAACAGCCCAATGCATTGATGTGTGTTCACACTCAGAATACAATGAAGCATCATACAAACAGCACAATGCATTGATGTGTGTTTACACTCAGAATACAATGAAGCATCATACAAACAGCATGATGCATTGATGTGTGTTTACACTCAGGATACAATGAAGCACCATACAAACAGCATGATGCATTGATGTGTGTTTACACTCGGGATACAATGAACATCATACAGACAACATGATGCACTGATGTGTGTTTACACTCGGGATACAATGAACATCATACAGACAACATGATGCACTGATGTGTGTTTACACTCATGGTGCAATGTTGCATCCATCACTGAAACAGCACCTAGCCTTGATGTGTGTTTTCACCCTGGTAATAGAGAATCAACGATACAAACAGCGTAATTTATCAGAGCACTCAATAATCATTGCATTACAGTGAGAACAGCAGCTATGTGCTGAAGAAAATAAATCTTGATGTACAAGATGATCTGTTTGTATAATATTGAGTTTACTTAAGATAGAAATGTATAAAAGCTCCGGAAGGAAATATATTAGAAAAAAAAGAAACACAAAAAGGTATAGACAGAACGTCAGCAAACCGATTCTCAATCCGAGAACACTTAAACTCAAAACATTTATCGTGATAGTTAAAGCCCTTCCAAAGACAAAAGGACTAACAATGCATTTGGTTTATATATTATCAAACTTTATAGTACTTACCACTGATATTGAATAAATCGTACAATACTAGTGTCGATATTTTTAGTGTGGAGCAGAATACACGGATGTAAGTGAGCGCGAGCTTCATAAGCGCTCGTACTCCCTCATATTGATTGTTATCACCTCCCAACTGAGCTCGTTACTGGTACGGGGGGCCCGCCCCCCTCCTCCTCTGTTTGCCTGCCTGTCCAGATCGTGTTCACGCCACGTAACTTGCTGCCTTCAGAGCCATCTCGCTCCCCACTCCGACCTCCGCCAACAGCACTTCATAACACGGAGCATTCGTACAATCTTTCGTACGCATGCAAATAAAGTGACCTGTGAGGAGCTGTGCTCTAAGTCAGCATCAGTGAAGAGAAATAAAGTAGAAATCTTGTTGTACAACATATCCTTATGAATTCGTGATTGCTCTGGGTGTCTATGATAGTCCTTATATCGCTCAAGGCCGTGAACAGCACCGTCATCGAAACAAACCCCCTTTTGTGGTGCTTTACATTATTTTAGACCATATGCGATTCACTAAATTGTAAAAAGCATGTTTGCACACTATCTGTGCTTTTGATTTTATGTAATACGACATATATATAATGAAATACATGTATTCAAGTGAGAAAGCACACCTCCCCATTCAAAGATGACAAGGGAGGGGTGGGGCGGGGCGGGGGGCAATCACTGGGGAGGATACTAGCGCGAAGAAAATGTCCGCAATGAATGCAAATCGAAGTAAATTTCCGTTATGTCAACGTTCAACACGTGTTAATATCATGAATGTGATGCTTTCTTTGACGGAAAAAACATATATCATTCTTAGGTGTTATTATTGTTATCATCAATCAGTGTATGCTGAAATGCTTACGTTTCATCCGAGCTGGCCTTGTTCATGAAATACAAACACAAATACCAGAAGTTGCCAAAGCCTAACGGTAAATCTTTACGGTACAGTATTGAGCTTTGTGCAAGATATAAAACTTATTTGTGTAATCTTTAGCGTGAGTCGTTTACCAAGGCCGTTAATAATAGAATTTGTGAAATATGACTACCGGGTTGGGGTGCACTTGACTTATGAAGTGCTGTTGGGAGGCGCAACTCAATGCTTGGTCGAACCTGCAGCAAGCCTCGTCGTATGATCACTCTCCCTCCGCCCCCACAACCCCAGGCCCCTTACTCCCCATACGCCAACGTTTTCTATCATGCACTCGTTTTCTCTTACAATTTCAAGGAGTAACTACATATTTTGAACACCACGAGTTGTTACTGCTTTGGATTTGAAACATTTTAATACATTGTTTAAAAAGTAATCATGACTTGTTCCAATACCAATTTAAGACATATTTCTCAATTCAAATGAGCAAAAATATATATTTCGAATAAACTGTATGATAATTTGTCCAAATTTAGGCTTATATTCTATTCTTCATACATTGTTATTTGGTGATTACATTCAGCAAAGAAAGATGCATTGTGCATGTTTTACCGGAGTTACCACTCTTTTCTATATGACTTAAGGTCACGTCTGTCAGAAAAGTGAAGGTACATCGCTAAAGAGGAATTGACGTGAGTAAAGTGACATGAAAAAATCCTTTTCAAATATCAGTCCTGCACGTCATAATTAAGGTTTTAGAAAAGATGCTCCATGTTAAACTATATACTCACTTTGTTATTAATAACCTACGTAGCCAAAATTAATATGATTTCCAGGCTCCTGGGAACACAGAGCATCTTTTAATAAAATACACAGAAGATGTTTTCCATGGGTTCGACAGGAGGTAAGTCACTGTTATTATGAACCCCAGAAAATCTTTTTATTGCGTGATCCTTTTGTTAGTGAAATTACAGCATTGTGGAGTTAATTCCAGTGACGACAGTTGGATACAAAGTTGCTATCAAACACTGAGTGAGTTGGAATTAACAGAATAAACAATCATTTTTCAGTCTTCTAAATATTAGAGTTTCTCAAGGGTCGATCATTAGACTTTTGCTCTACTTTATCTACATAGCGACAGGTTCTTATGTGTTCGATCGGAAAAATGGTGATGGAACTAAACTATTGCTAAAGGGAATAATCATTTGGTCCATATTTCAAACGTGTTTACATCTAATAAGTGGACGCTCAATGTCGACAAGACGCAGGCTGTGACATTTTCCAGGTGGAAGATACTTCTTTCTAACCCGCATGTTAAATTGAAAGGTCAACCAATTGCATAAGCACCAAACACCTGACTGGAAATATGATACCTCTTTTTTTCTCAGGTAAAATGATCAAAATCGGGTGGAATCCTCAAAAAAAATTGATATTGTCAAACAGCTTCTGCAAGAAGTCTTTCCCTTTCAGACTTGCAATATAAACGTGTGTGCTTCTACCTTACACATATCGTTCTTTGTCAAATGCGTGGCATTAGAACACTATCACATGCTAGCATGCGGGCGTGGCGCGCTTAGCCTCTCCTCTATCATGCGTTCTTTGTCAAATGCGTGGCATTAGAACACTATCACATGCTAGCATGCGGGCGTGACGCGCTTGCAAATCCACCGTAACCCGTCAACACAGTCCGAACTATTTTTAAAATACTGAGGTGCTGAAACTTGGAATTCGATTGCTATAGATATAAGAACGGGTTGTAGTATAGCTACCTTCAAACGTAAACTAAAATTATAACTGTTTAAAATTGTTCGTGCAGGAATACTTGAATTGGTATAAACATCCTCTGAGCAGTTTACCGTGTCAACTGTTTGTTATTCGTCAGTGTCATTTTAAAGATGCCTTAGCTAAAAAATATCATGTTCATACACTCACATTTCCTGTTTTCTCGTTTATGTACAAAGAAGCCTGTTCAAAAATGAGGTTCATCTTGATGACTCTTTGAAATGTTTTTTTTTCCTGGGCATATGTAACATGTCTTGTTAACTTTATAGTTAGTTTCAAAATATGTGTCTTCGTGTGCCAAACATTACGTGAGTAAATGAAACATAGAGCCTCAGGTTAGAAAATTTCTATACTCTCATTGTCACATTAACTATCAGTTTCAAACAAAAAATGATCACGATTAAGTAAATGAATGTTGACCCTAGTTATTTTAATTCAAAAGTCCAATAAAAAGTTTTCCTTGTCTTCTTTTCTTGAACAAACGAGACTTGAGAATGCCCTTCAACCATGTCCATCGTATAATGGGATATTGAGGAAAATGTATTCACTACCTTTTGTTATAAGTTATTAATATGTATATCTTTGTTGCAAATGCTGTCTTCAGAACAGCCCCTCGGACGAATACTTGACACGTGTCATCTGTGTATTCTGATACTTCTCACATTTGTCAACCTGTCCATATACCTAAATAACTTGAAATCCTTCTAAATCCTGAAATCCTATTCCTGTAGAATTTAGTCGACGTAATATGAAGATATTCTGCCTCGATGTATTTTAAGTGTTAAAACTTCAATATTTTAAGAACAATAAGTCCTGGGCCTCATTAAACTCAAGCTCGACTTTGTTGAATGTCCAAAATAAAATACACAGAAGAAATATCGAAATTTTTCAAATCCTTTTTAATACTATTTCATGGATAATCAGCCGAATTTGCTTTATCTTTTTCACAGTTATTAATTTTGCTAACAAGAGACCTTGACAACATACGACACCTCTAGGGAAATTAACTCGTGTTTCTGTGAACTCGTGCTATAAAGACCGTTACCATATAATACCTCGCTATTCAAGCGTAAAACGCGTCTTCTTTAACTTGTTCTTGATTTCCAATCAGCACTAACTCCGGGCAGCTGATAACTGAGAGAACTTTTTTTTAATGGGACCCGACGGTCCTGGGAAGATGACTCCACCGTTTAACTCTGCAGGCCGGTCCCTCAAGGGGCGTCTGCTCGGGTCAAACCGGTACTGCTACAGATGGTGTGCTCCTCGTGGGAGTAATCCCCTCGTTCGTTGGCACCCCCACGCGCGTTTTGTCGGTGCGATGCAGTGGCTGATGGATATAAACACTGCCTGTTACTACTCTGGTGGTCACAGTAACAGAATTACGCCACACAGGCGTGGCAATGCAATAACTGCCACCCAACCCACAAACTCGATACCGATATCAGCAATCACACTCTCCACCTCGCCTGTAACTCGCTCTCCCCACCTCGCGCGTCCCAATAGGCACGTGTCACTGGATAACAACAATAACAACAACAATGATAACTTATATAAAAACACATGTTTCCTGAAACCAGCAACTTGGCGTCACGCTGGGGCTAGAGCTCCCTCGTCGTTAGTGCTTCAATAGAATACGTACCAATAACAAGTACTTAGTGACAGTATCTGTGTCGTCGTTAGTGCTACAGTAGAATACGTACCAATAACAAGTACTTAGTGACAGTATCTGTGTCGTCGTTAGTGCTACAATAGAATACGTACCAATAACAAGAACTTAGTGACAGTATCTGTGTCGTCGTTAGTGCTTCAATAGAATACGCACCAAGAACAAGAACTTAGTGCAGTATCTGTGTCGTCATTAGTGCTACAATAGAATACGTACCAATAACAAGAACTTAGTGACAGTATCTGTGTCGTCATTAGTGCTACAATAGAATACGTACCAATAACAAGAACTTAGTGACAGTATCTGTGTCGTCATTAGTGCTACAATAGAATACGTACCAATAACAAGAACTTAGTGACAGTATCTGTGTCGTCGTTAGTGCTACAATAGAATACGTACCAATAACAAGTACTTAGTGACAGTATCTGTGTCTTCGTTAATGCTACAATAGAATACGTACCAATAACAAGTACTTAGTGACTGTATCTGTATCATCGTAAGCACTACCATATACTACGTACCAATAACAAGTACTTAGTGACAGTATCTGTGTCGTCGTTAGTGCTACCATAGAATACGTACCAATAACAAGTACTTAGTGACAGTATCTGTGTCGTCGTTAGTGCTACCATAGAATACGTACCAATAACAAGTACTTAGTGACAGTATCTGTGTCGTCGTTAGTGCTACCATAGAATACGTATCAATAACAAGTACTTAGTGACAGTATCTGTGATCAGCTTCTATTTATAAATGGCGTTAGACATTTGGTGATCTTATGTCATACGGTGGAGTCGATGGACCTACTTCCGTAGTTGTCGATAACCTTATGCCCTGGGGTCGGGTCGATATAACGGCCACCCGATGAAGGGGGCTGTTGAAGAGAGGTCCTGTGATATTTATTTTTATTGCTCTAGATCTATGTTTATATCCTGATTGGGTAAATCTAGACTAAACTTTCGAAGAAAGTTCTGTTTAGTACGTGCATCCATCATGCATTAGACATGCACTATGTAAAATCGTACACCATAGGCATAATCTTCATGTGTTATGGCTTCAGTGGACTGTTTTATTAGGTATTGATCATTTATAGCTCTTACGTTCATCTCAATGATATAATATCGAGAACCAAAAATAGAATCACACAGAAAATAATAATGAAAAATATACAATTTCGTCATTTAATAATTATTTTATGAAAGAACTTATGAGGTATTTAGAAATTCTATAAGTTAATAAATAATATGAAGTGAATACTCAACTCAGTTGCACTTTCACGGAGTCGAACTATCTTTGGGTAGATCAGATTCTTCTGCGAAGTCAACGTTAATTTGAATATTATTATCCTCTACAGAATTGTATTCTTTTCCCCCAGAACCATCATCGTTCTCTTTTCCTCCAGAACCATCATCGTTCTCTTTTCCTTGCTCTTCGTCGTTTTCTTTATCATCTACAGTAGCTGGCTTACTTCCCGCTTCATTCTCTTTTTTACCCAGTCCCACCTTCAGAAGGTAAGAAGTGTCAGCCCTTGGCAAGGCTGCCAACTGTTCAGGATCGAAAGAATCATCTCCGGCAGCCGCATACGACAAATGTTCCTCCAACGTGTAGCCGAAAAGTTCGAAATCCAATTTGTACTTCTTATGCAATCGAACCATGTCCTCGAGAGTTAGCTGAGAGAAGTACTTTCGTCGGATTTCTGAAGTAACTTCATTGCTAGGGTAGTCTCCAGAGTTCATGGTCTGTCCAATCGAAGCCCAGGCATAAGACACATCTCTCCAGAGGGATTCGTAATGACCAATTATGCTGAAGGGGATGTGACAGGGCGTACATTTTTTGGCGACCGACTGCCAAGACTCATCCATGTACTTCTCATCTTGATCCAAGACAAATTTTATGAACTCCCCAAACGTTGGACTTTTCTGAAATTCGTTTTTTTTTCTATACTTCGTCACGATCCTTCTGCCGTAGGAAAGGAACCCATTAGGGTTCTTCTTCGCCTCCTCCAACTCCGCCCTGTAGTAGCCGAGAAGTCTGTCAAAAGGGTGTCTTACCACCAACAGATTGGTGGACTGTGCTAGGACAACCGGATAAAGGTCCCAGGACAACAGGTAGGGGTACTTGTGTCTTGCAAGAATAGCAGGAGGCTGCTTCAAAGACTTCATCTGGTCGTCACTCATCAAGCCGCTCATCGAGAGCAACCGCTTGGACACCCAGTTGGAGCCTGCCCATGCGACTGGACAGAAGGAGAAGTTCTTCTCAGTCGATACAAACAGGGCTTGATATCGAGCTCTGGTTGGCAGACTGGACACAAAGGCTGCGTCTTCCTTCAGTTCGGGTGCTGTACCGTCCGCCCACTCTCCGAGGCGCCATCTAGGAGGAATTAACGTCAAGTCAGCCACACAAGCAACTAATAGTGTTTTCAGTTATATTATAAAGAAATAGTCTACATGCATTTATAGAAGAGCAACAAAGATAAAAATTGTAATTGAATTAAAATCAGAGAGACTCTCACACACAGAAGTTGAAAAAAATATTGTTTTCTTTGAAAGCAGATGTCCCGTACATCGTCAACATCCTCGGGCTGCACAAATTTTCCTCTAACCCTATTTCTACTCTCACTCCATGTCGCGTAGAGATCTCTTACTTGGAACACGTCCTTTTAAGATGTCTCAACCTATCGTCAAACTCCTCTTGCATGACTTCCAAGGCCGGCAAGGGGGCAGGGGTGGTGGTCGTCGTTGTTGTGGTGTATTTTGGGTTTTTCTTGAAAGGGGGTCTTCTTTTATGGGGCTTTGTGTGTTTGCTGAGGTACCGGAGGGGTTTGTTGAGGTTGAAGCGGCTATGAACCCCTCCGTGGCCGTGGTGGTGTGAGGGGCCGCGGAGGTGGGATGCCTGGAACAAGGGGTCCAGCTCGGTACCCTTGAAGAAGGCGTGACGAATGGACTTCTTCATACGCATCAAGAAACCCTGCAATGAAAACGAAACTAAAGTTGTACGTGGAGTCCACAAATAGTTACTATTCCAAGGAAATATTAGAGTGGAACAATCAATATAAACACTGTTATGAATTATCTTACAACCACCGTTAGAAATCTCATCTGAAGAGGTTGAAAGAGACTCACCTCACGGGTGGTCCTTCGAAAACGCAAATAACATATTTAACTATCAGTACCAATGTGATAGAGACTTGAATTGCAGCATCCATGTTCGGACATTTCGAATGTATACACAGTGAATGCACGTACCTACAGTGATCTTAAAGATCGTTTTTTGAAAACTAAATCTGTTTAAATCAAATCAGCTTAATTGGTATGCAAACTGCTGTCTACCAAGGCACACTAGTTAATCGCATGCAACATTTAAGCGCTCCACCGCATACCTGTGATAGGCGGTGCAGCAGTGCTAGCAGTATCAGGACCTGGATGAGGCATTAAAGCGCTCCACCGCATACCTGTGATAGGAGGTGCAGCAGTGCTAGCAGTATCAGGACCTGGATGATGCATTAAAGCGCTTCACCGCATACCTGTGATAGGAGGTGCAGCAGCGCTAGCAGTATCAGGACCTGGATGAGGCATTAAAGCGCTCCACCGCATACCTGTGATAGGAGGTGCAGCAGTGCTAGCAGTATCAGGACCTGGATGAG
>SDVV010013643.1:0-15046 GCA_016164225.1 Gammarus roeselii | reverse complement strand
ACGGATTGTCTCATCGCCAAAAAACAACAAAGAATGTTCCGAATATGCTTGCCAAAGAAGTCGGTACATACTGGGTGTGCGCTCACGGGCAGCTTGCAAGAAGACATCGCGCCGGATACTATTGAACGCGTTCTTCAAATCCAATTTAAGAACGACGCGATCTGGTGGAGCGTTAGCGATGTAACGGCGCGTGGCATGCACAGCCGCTTCACAGCCTCCTTTGGTGGCAAACCCTAGTTGAACCGGACGCAATTGACTGCCCAAACAATTAGCTAACGGGGCACAGCCTTTAGAATTGGTGTCACCTGATCGCTCTTTCTAAAATTTCCATTGTGAGCTACTTTAGCGGTGATGTTTATGCTGCGTTGAATGTCTGAGAGTAGAGTTTTTGTGCACTTACCCCAAATGGTGGGGCAGTAGTTTGAATGTGAAAAAAATCTGAGCATTGATTACAAAAAGTCTGGACTTGAAGTCGAGTTGTTTCTTCATTCAACTGAGAAACATGAGTGTACCATTCAGTGGAGCAGAGCTTATCAACATGATGTCCAAAGGTCATATTGGGATCAAGCCATGCTCCTAAACTTTTGATTTTGTTGTCAAGAGGGATTTTTGTGCCCATACAGTCAACAGCACTGTGTTTTACTTGTATTAACATTAAGCCCATTTGAAGAATACCAATTATTTATGTGGGTCCAATGGGAGAATGCTGGCAGCAAGGCAGTGGCGGCTGCACAGACACCTCACCAATACGATCCTCCTCAGATTTGCAAACCAGATTCAGTATATATATCATCAGACAGGAACTGGGCTCCTTCACCCATTGCAATAGGCAAAGAGATGAAAAAGTAAGAAAATTGTATATTGATTAGAGCAATGTAGACATTAATAAGGTCCGAGAACCTGTCGATTATTTGTAAATTAAAATTACTGTGTTTTTATCCCAACATAACAATCATTTAGCCATACTCTTCCAACCATCATATACAAAAAGTAGAGTAGGCCAGCATTTGAAATATCCAGATCAACAAAAAATATTTGAAGTAGTCACTCAAATTCACGGTGGGTAATCTATTGCAACGGGTAGTATTGCCTGGTAAGCCAGTTATTATCCATCTTTCCTAATGATTGTCCACTGCTCTTTTTGCAGCAAATTAGAAGAAATTGATTATCCTTACATGGATCTAGTTTTGTTCAATGTAACAGGCAGAATTTTTCTTCACTTTGTTAGCTGCCCATGTATGCTCTTGCCCCCATGTTGCAGCAATTTAAAAAAATTCTCACCAGAATCAATCAGGTCACAGAGGGGATCAAAACTAAGTTTTTTGTTGATATCAAAGCACTGTGATCATCTGTATGTGGATGTCTTATGTACTAAATGCTTTGTTTGTCTGAATTTATTGTTTGAGTGCTTGAACAAACTTCTGAATTAATTGACATCAGTTCCTGATGGTTGCTCATGTTGACACTCCTTCAATTTAAACCACTTTCCATGAAATACTTTCAATATTTTCACTACTTCTAATTATCTAGTTATTATTGATTCCTGAGGTATTTAGGTTCATTTAGTTGGCTAGTGTTAGCTAAAAGATCAATTCCTCTAGCTAGTTTTTTTTTGTCATTAGCTATTGAGAATGACCTGTTCATTCAAACTTGTTTGCCTCTGAACTGCAAATTTAAGTATCTATCTCTTTTTACTATGAAGCGTTCACAAATATGTGCACCACTCTTTGCAAGAGGAGAAGAATCTCAACGCCTGGAACGAGGGACTGCTGTCTGTAGGTAAGAATTGTCTTATCAAATAGCTCTTTAGATGGTTTTGATTGTGTAATTCCTGCTGACGGATAGAAATTATTGGACATTGTGTGTTCTAATTTATGAGTAACTTCTTTTGGAATTAGTATCAAGATTAGTGGCGGTTAGCTATGACTAAGCATTTGTTTAGTCAGGGTTAGGTATTGAAACATTAATTTCCCATACCAACCATGGGGTGCTTCACAGTGAACCACCTTTTGTGTAGCTACATTCTCATCTCCCCCTAGCATATTCTCACAAATGATGTCATAGAACTGAGGCAGCTACCAGGTTGCAAGCAATTAGCTTGAACATGAGGTTTTTACTCTGAAATCTGTCCGTTGAATTAACAAGTAAAATATTCATTTAGGCCTAGCTATCTGGATTGCTATCTATGAGTAAATCTACCTTGAGACAATTTTTTTTTCAGGTTTCAGTATCGCACTCGACCAGAGGCGGGCAATTTGTCTGTGCGACGTGAAACAGGACATCTCATATGGCAAACTAATCAATCAAAGATTGTCCTTCGTAAGTTGATTCAAGTTTCCTGTAATTATAACAATAATAAAAGCTTTATTAACAACCAACATGGGCACAGTACTACAATTCAGACATCTTATTTTAGGATTGCAGTGAGAACAAAGTTATAAAATGATCACACACAACTAAGAATAAGTTACAGCATTCAACTCTTTCATGCCTATGTGTATAGTTATTATTTATATTGCCTTAACTATGACGACGCAGTGAGTGCATCACCAGAGCAGATTGCAATGAGGATTTTGTTTATGGAGTTCATAACTCAAGTCGTAAGGCTGTGTGCCACTTTATGGAACAGTACCTTGATGTGATCTGATTGGTTTTCAGCAAAAACCCTGCTCTCTGACGTCAAGCGAGAGACCTGCATCAGCCGTCTAAATGTGTCATAACTTGCTGTCAATTTCCTCACGCTATATTGAAAGTATTTTCTCTACAGTGCATTACAATTAATCGGGTCTCTTACTCTTACCTTTGCAGCCCCCTCCAGCAGGACCACAGCAATTGAGAAGCAGCAGAGCCGGGGGAGGCCAGCACAGTCATGCGCGCCAGCATACTATTGAAAACAGCAATGTTAACACAGGTATAGGAACTGGAATTAGTGCGCACTATTGGCTATCACATTAACCATCCGCATGAATGACAAAAAAAAACAGCACACTGTACAACAAAGAAGCACACAAAGAAGCAACAGATCAGGACAAACACAAACACACACAAACACACACACACACAAACATGCACCACAACCCACCACTCCAGCATCATAGCAAAAAGCAGACAAATCCAAAGCAGGATGCCAACACGCTGCAGAAGAACCCGCCCCAACCTAAACAAACTCAAACAGAACGTCACCCAAAAACTCTGCAAGCAACCTCCTGAATGCAGCCAGGGAATCTGACTCCTGACTCCACCACAAAACTCGGAAGGCTGTTCCACAACTGAACACATCGTGCTCCAAAGAATCTCCTCTTGATGTCCGTATTACCAGCCGGCATCAAAAGCTTATAGGCATGGCCCCAAGTTCTCGCATCAGGAGCTCTCCAAAAAATACCCCCAAGGTCGGCACCACCATCCAACCTGCAGATGATCCTCCAGTATTTAATAAGGTCCGCCCTGAGAAACCTTCCTTTTATAGAAACTAAGCCAAGTCGCTTCAGTCTGGAAAAGTAATCCAACTCAGCAAGACCATCCACACTTCTTGTCCATCTCCTCTGCACAGACTCAAGCAATTTCAAATCCCCAAGAAAACCCACATTCCACACTGATGAACAATAATCCATGAGATGTGCATCATGATGTGCATCTCAAAGAGGGACACCATAAAGTGAGGACTATGGCAAATGGTGGATCTCAGAAGGCTGCTGGCCAATCCGGAAGCCTTACCCACCACCTCTCTGACAGACTGACATGATGGTGGAATTTCAGTTTTACATCAACCACCACACCAAGGTCCCTGTAGGATTAAACAAACTTCAATGGAATCCCACTCAAGAAGTACAGAGCCAGCGGATTCTCATCAGTCCACTTTGCAAACCCACGAGCAAACTTCAACACAACACACTTCTCCGAGTTCAGCCTCAAGTTCCAAGACTTGACACACCAGCAACTGCAGACTCCTTCACCCTCTTGTACCAAAGGTACAGCTTGTAGTTGTCAGCAAATGCCTTAAAAGAACATAGCACTCCATTTGGGTAACAATATGATTTGAAGAGCTGGATTTTAGCTTCCCTTGGTCGGAACAAGAATTTTTGTATCGGCATGTTACCAACTGCATTTTGCCGCTTTGTTTGCTTTGCAACAGCCTTGTCATCAGTGCAATCTGCTGTGATGATGTACCATAAATATTGAAATTCATCCTCATAATCCAGTGCAACACTGCCTAGTTTTATCTCAAACAATAATGATTAACTAGGACACTTCGGTCTTACTAGCATACATACAGTTTTTGCAGTGTTATTTACAATATCATGAGGTTCAGCTATTATGTGTTTGCCATCTTTGAGGATACTATTTTCTTTGCATACAAGTGGTTGAAAAAGAGTGGATGAGCAGTCTTGTTATTGGTCAGCCTTCAGCTTGGAAGAGGTGGCCATATGCCTCTAGATAGATAAGATTAATGATATTAACGATACAGATGAATTTTCTTGTTATATTTTTGCTGTTCTGATAGAATTCCTTCAAGTCATAAGTATTGAAATTTAAACCTTGGAAATGTTTTTTTTCTTCAAATTATTATGGTTTAGTTATGTGTAAGAGCAATCAAGCCAAGAGAGGCCAGCACAGCTGTGTGTGCTAGGATAATATTCAACACAACAATGTAAACACAGTTTTAGTTAGTAACTTTTGTTTCAACTGGTGGTCATCATTTTGAAAAACAACATGGATGACAATAAAAAAAGAACCGTGATAAATATTTGGACAAATAAAATGACACACCGCATTGCACAGCCCATCCCACTGTAGCTACAATATGTAGCTATGCACTCTGTGACACACAACACATCAAGGCACACCTGCTCTGAAACTTGCAAAGCTTTTACAAACACACACACATACACTCCTTGACACACAGTATGATGTATACACATTCAAAAATATACATAGGATTGAGTGCAATACAATTAGCGTCAACCGGGGTGACTCCCCGGTCGTCATTGGGGCTTGAAAGATCAGGTCTTTGTTAGTAAGTATCAGCTACGTATAGAAATTCGATATGCGCACAGAATTTATGAAAAAGCGCCAAAGTGAAAGTGTGTTATTCAGGTTATGATAATTTAAGTTCGGAAAAATCGACGTTCCGCAAACTTTGACGCTGTCTAGAGTTCCTATTGGATTAGGACCAAATTTGGTGGTGATACTCGGAATATGATGTAATTCGTTGCGTAGGAAGGATTTTGGAAAGAAATGTAAGCTTTTGTAGATAAATACAAATATACAACTGCAGGAGTCGCCCCAGGTGAAAAAACGATCGAGGGTGACTGCCCGCACCTATTTTGTTTCTAAATATCTTCGTTTTTCTTCAATGAAAAGTAGTTAAATGTAATTTTTTGCACGTATAATGACATCTGGAAGTAAATGACTCACAATAATGACACCACAGCTAATTTCAAAATGTGTAACTAATTTTATAATGACCCAATGTTTATACCACATGGTGACAAGTCTAGGCCTAAGTGTTAACTTATGTTTAATGCCCAGGAACGATATTTTTTCATTACTTTTTCATATCAAGATAACAATACCTTACCTAGCATGACGTGTATTCATGTTAATGCAATAAGTTTGCTATAGAATTGAGGAAATACATTTTTTACATGCTCTATTGTATTATTAAAATGATCGTTTTTACGTAATATTTTCTCATTTACTGATACTTTAGAGTCATATTTAGTTTAAGATGTAGAGAAATTACTTCCAGTAAAGTTAGATCACAATTAATGAAGAAAAACTTCGTTTCCCGCGGCAAAATTGCGAAAAAAATCCTTCAACATTTGGGTATGAGGGTAGCAAAAGACGAGTATCAAAAACACCTGTCAGAGACGTAATATTTTACGTCACATTTTATTTTGAGCAACTGATATATACTAATATAGGTATGCTCTTTCGAATGGTACTCTATGATTTTTAATTTGCGTTTCAATTATTGATAAATGGGGGGTGCGGGAAGTCACCCTGTTGGTGCGGGAAGTCACCCCCGATTGGGGGCTATAGCTCGGCGCACGGTTTTTTGTAAATAACTTCTTTTTGGTTGATGATAGAATGTTGAAACTTAGTGCTTTATGATCATTCATGATCAAGAAATGTCGAGGGTGAAACGTTTCCCAACAATTTTGTATCTATTGTTCCTAGTCACTCCGTTTGTATCTAAAGTGGAAATACTCGCTTGGTCGACATTTTCCTTACCCTTCATAATCTTCCACACTTTGATCATGTCGCCTCTGACTTGACGTTTCTCTGGCAAATAAAGATTAAAAACACTAGCCAGTCTTAGTACAATTTATTCGGCAGCAAAGGGACAAGTTTGGTAGCTTGGCGTTTAATCTTTTCCAATTTATTAACGTCTTTTCTAAAATATGGAGACCAGAATTGAACCCTATACTCAAGATGCAGTCTAACTAATGCATTGTATAGCTTAAGCATACTGTCAGGGTTTTTGTATGAGATAGTGCGAGATATCATACCTAGTATTTTGTTGCCTTTCCTGGCAGCATCGTTACATTGCTTGCTACTTTTCAAGTCACTACTAATGATGACACCTAAATCTCTCTCTTTGGTGACAGTGTAGTAGTGCAGGCCTACTACTCAATGAATCTGTATTTTTTCATCTCTGTTTTGTCAGCCTGTTCTAATAAATTTTACTTGCAGCATTTTTTTTCATCTTGCTAGCAATTTAGAGTATTTCCCTACCGGCTAATTTGTTTGCCTGTATTTATTTAGTGGCTTACTGCTTGCTTTTGCAAATGCCTGTTATTTTCTTAATTGTCTCTCTGCTCTCTCCCTTTTCTTGTTCTTGTAAATGCAATGCATGTTTAAACAGATGACTAAGTATCACACCTCATCACCAAGCCTTGCAGGTGTATGACTACACTGTCTGACACTCCAGGAAAAATCAACCTAATTTCCAGATATCCTGCTATATGTTTCTTGTCAAAACCTGTTAAGCTCAGAAGAATTGGTGGGTATAGAACAGATGAGTTCCTTGAGTTATAACATGCAGAGTACTTTGAGATTACTCATTGCCTTTGGTTTCACTCAAAATTTACCTGAGACTCAGGTTAGTAATATAAGCATAATCTTCATGCCAAGTCGAATCATATTTATAGTATAATCAAGAGTAGTTTATATAATGTGTATCTTATGAAATGAAATGAAAACTTATTGAACTATATTATGTGAATCCTCATCTAATCAATCTAGTTATTTCAAAAGTAACTTAGCCAGAAAATACTTGAACCTACATGACACAATGTAAACTTGGAACTTTGGGGAGGTGGAACCCTCTTGTGATATAGCTACCTGTTGCGGGTGCTGTTGTTGAGTCGATTCCACACAGTTAAATCTACCTAAGTGTTCTGTCCTAAATATTCACAGTTGTTTTGTCTGGCTTTTGGTGCAATTGTTAGTTGGCTGGTAGAGTCTAATGAGGTTTTGTTCTTTGGTTTATGAAACTCTACTGCAATTACCTGTACATAGCAAAGTTCATAGTTACATCCTGTTTTATCCTATTGCATAATTTAACAAATCTATGCATTTATAATTCTTGATTCACTCTGCCAATACTAAACTCTTTGTGCGCTACTCTTGCAAGTTGGCTGTCTAAACACTTCTACAAAATGTCCTTTTAAATAGTTTGTGTTCATTACTGATATAAATTTTTTGTTTATTTTAGCTAAGTAACCTGTCCTCAGTGGATCAAGAGTTGCCCTAGCTCCCTCTCCTTTACTGCAGAATTCTTAAATTGATGCAAGAAATTGAATAATATTGCCAGTATCACGACATCTGGAGTCCAGTATTTTTTTTTTTAAATAACTAAGTTTTTTTATTGCACCTAGCCTAGAGCCAATTGCTAGGTGAACCCTGAATCCAATATTGGTCAGCAGAAGGCTGCACTACAATAACAGGAAGGAGTTTCTTTCTGGACATTGAATATTTATGCTTGAGGTTATGAGGACCTATGTGCATAATTTTACATTTGTCTACATTAAATTTTATTTGCCACTTTTCTGACCAATCAACAATTTTGTTCAAGTGTAGTTGGATCTGCTGACACTCTAATTCAGTTTGTACTTTACCTCCTATCCTATCATTGTCTGCAAATTTGCTAATGTTTGAGAGTACATTCCTATCAAGATTGTTAATGAATATTATAAAGAGAACTGGACCTAACACTGATCCTTGAGGCATGCAGCTTGTAAAGTTATCCCAGGAGGGAGAAGCTCCGTCAAGTGCAACTTGCTGCCGTCTGTCCGTGAGCCAGTATTTTTCCCAGTTGTTGAGCTTACCTTGAATGCGGAAGGTGTGCAATTTACTTCACTAGGCGCTTGTGGGGGAATTCATCAAAGGCCTTTTGAAAGTCAAGGTGAATAATGTTGATTGGAGATTTTGTGTCATGGATTCCAATTATATTCTTGAAGAAAAGTAGCAGGTTTGTAAGACAGGAACGGTTGTGTCGAAAGCCATGCTGAGAGTCTCCAATCATTTTTTTTAAATCTAAAGATTAGGTAATTTTATCCATTATCAAACTTTCCATCAATTTGCTAATGACTGAAGTGAGACTGATTGGACAGTAGTTTCTGGGACACTTTTTGCCCCCTTTTTTATAAATTGGGGTAACATTGGCCTTTTTCAATTTAGAGGGGCAGGTGCCATTTGCAAGAGATTGTGTGAAAATGTTCCAATAACTGTTCCCCGATTTTGTTTATAGTCACTTTTAGAATTCTGGGATGGACCTGGTCTGGACCTGGAGATTTAGTGACTTTCAATTTATCTAGATATTTGATAACTTTGGCAGGGGAAAAGTTCACTGTGCTGAGAACTTTAATTTGTCTTGCTATGAAATCCTCAGGATCAGGAATATCCTGATTCTCTAACCTGAATACAGAACATAAGTATTCATTAAGTAGGACACTCATTTTGGTGTTGTCCGTTTCTAGCTCACCAACATTGTTCTCAAGACGACCAATTACAGATCTTGATTTTTTTTGCTCGGAATATAACGAAAAAATTGTTCTGGATTAGTTTTGGCATTGGTGGCAATTTCATTTTCTTACTTTTTTTCTCAAGTTTCTGGACTCTCTCTAGATCTCTTCTGCTGACGTATTTATTTTTGGCTATGTCGTCATGCGGGTGTTTTTGTTTTATCAAGTGCTTTTTTTTTTGTGACTGAAGGTGCTGAGATTCCTCTCTCCAGTATGTAGGCTGATTAACCACTGTTTGCCTGTTTTTTGTATGGGATATGCTCATATGAATTATTTTTAAGTGCAGTCAAGAAATTGTTTAGCAATTGATTGACATCTTATTGGAGGGTTATATTTGTTGGTGCCATTTACTCTCTTAAGCCATCAAAGTGAGCTAATCTAAAGCTAGGGACTTTTTTGCAGTCTGTTGACGTGTTTAATTTGAGCACTATCAGAAAACGGACACAGTTATGGTGGTTTGCCCACTTCAACGTTTGTGACATGAGAGTTGCTTGCGCTAAATAGGAGATCAAGAATATTGTTACCTTTTGTAGGTGTCTTCTCCACTTGAGTCATGAACTTATAGTCTGCAAAATCAATCGGACGTTGGCCGGTGGCAGTGCTTTTGTCTGAGTCCCAAACAATGTTGGGGATATTGAAGTCTCAAAGCACAAAACTGTGTTGTGTTGTGACGACATCGACGAGGGTGTTGTAAAGATTGACATCTGCAAATTTGCTTCTTGGGGGACGATAGAGGAGAGGGATTTGGCGTTTTATTTGTTTACCAACTACTTGAATGGATCCTATGTCATGTCTGCTATTTGGAATAGTGACTTCTAATAATATTTGCAGATGGTTTTTCACAAGCAATAGCACTCCTCCCCCCTCTTGGTCATGTCTATCTTTGTGAAATAGTGAGTAACCAGTGATAGTAAACTCACCTAATTGATGCCTGGTGCTCAATTTCATCCACGATTCTGTGATACTTTCATTCATTGCAATTATACCCAATTCTTTGATTTTATCTACGAGACTTTAAGCGTTCACACAGTAACATTTGAGAGTACCGTTAGCACATTAACTTCATTTATTTACTTATACTGCTTCTACTTTGAGGCCTTGTGTTGGAGTCAAGACTTTTGTCTTTGTTTACATGGGTTGTACTAGCAAAGCAGCAACTACTGTCTCTAACTTGAATTGGATTGATGACAGGAACTTTTTTGCTAAGACCTGCAGTGATGTTTTGTTGGGCTCTTGTGTTTGTTGTGTATCTAGTGTTCAAACGGGAGGAGGTCGTTGAGTCATTTTTTTGGACAATGTTGGTGGAGTTGTTGGTACAATATCAAGTATGTTATTTTACTTTTTTTTGGTGACAAGACCAGCGCCAATGTTTTAGGATTTTTCGATTGTATCAAAGTCCATACGCGTTTATGCAAGCCTTGTTGGTGATTCTATTAAAATTATTGTACTTTGGGTCAATCATCATTTCCCAATGATCAGAGAATGCGATTTTCTGTGCTTTGCAGAAAGTTGATAAGCGATTGTTGAAAGAAATCATCTTGCCTAACTTGTATCTGCTTTGGTTCAGATAGGGCAGCATGCCTGTGTCATGGATGTTCACGTGTGAATCTTTGACATTGTTTAGCATGGTTTCATACTTTTTCCATGTTGACTTGTAGTAGCTTGGCTCCGACTTGTAGTAGCTTTGACTTGTAGGATGCTTTGTTTAGAAAAATGTATCTTTTTGGTTTTGATTATGCCTTTGACCTCATTGATTTTCAAATTTGTTTTGCCGAGTATTTACTGTTGGATTCTCCCTTTTTGCTGATTTGATATGAAAGAGGTGACATTGTAATCACCAATCACAATAATTTCCTCTGTATTCTGAGAGTTCATTTTATTGGGCAGTACATTAAATTGGTTATGTGTGTTTGGTTGGTTGTGGTGAGATTGTGGCACAACGTGCGTTGCATTGTCACAGCATGGCTGCCTCCTGCTTACTTCAGTGGTGTAGAGTGCCTCCCGATCTTAGACTGAATTTTCTATCGATTTGATGTGGTAGTTTGTCTCTTCTTCTAGAGCTGTAAGCTTCTTGGACAGTTTGGAGTCAAGGTGCACTCAAAGTTCTTTCACTTGATTTTGTGTGGCCTCAGCAGTTTCTGTGACAGCTGCTAAATTGCTGCTTATCAGATCTTCAAAATCATGAAATTGTTTCAGCACGTTTTCTAATTTTTATTCAACTGCTAGCAATCAGGTATCCGTGTTGACTGTCTCTGTTTTGGATGAGTTAATGAAGGAGACTATGTTTTGGATGAGCTATTGGAGCTATGACTCACTTGTGCTTTCAGTTGTTGATTTTCCTCTGCCAGCTGACAAAATTTACAGCACGCTGTCTTACATTCCTCATTTGAGGGACTTCTTGGAAAATATCTGGCTGAGCTAGGAGAACTATTGCAAAACATTAGTTTGTAGGCATACGATTGGTGGCAAAGGCCGCAGTCTTGCTTAACATGAACCATTTTGGACTGGTAAGACACAGACTATTTTACACTGCAGGCAGTCGCCAGCAGCAACTCAGAAGTCACCGAAAGAAAATATCTATTTGTATATGAATGACAACCTAGTTTGAACAGGGCATTAGCTGGGAAAATTTACAAAACTATGACCTATAAAAATGATGCAAGAATATAATCTTGAGAGCACTCTAATAACTCTAATAAGCTCATAATATAATATAAAAAGTTGTGAATTAAAGTAAATACTTACTAGCAACCTCCAAAACATGAACATAAGTTAATCGACCAGTAAATAAGCAACTAAGGAAACTAACCTATCAATACATAAGAAAAATACAAACGGAAGCAATCTATTGAGCACCTGTGCACAAGATTTATTAGAGAGCCAAGGCTATCTAGTACACTGGAGTCAATGTCTTTCCGGCACCATACCTGATGTATCCAGGCTAGTGACCACTTAGAAGTGATCAACACATCACAATGTTCATCAGCGTTAGACTGAATATGAAGTCGGAGTAGGTCACTTGTGGGATTTATTCATGATCATTGCAACATCACATCAACAGTACTGCAACACAACAGTACTGTAATATAACACTTGAAAGGACTAGTAGTACGCATTCTTCTCTGGCACTATAGTCTAATTTGGCAATACGTGCTACCTAAATGCACAATAGTATAAGGGCGAGAGTGTATGGAAGCATAAGGGATTTATTGTGATAGAGTAGAGTTGTTCAAATTATGCTCTACAGGGCTGAGTCATGGAGGGGAGGGGATATGAGCAGAAGAGAATAGAGGGTTAAATGTTTGTTGAGATTGATTATTTTAAAGACATGGCTGCAAGGACCCAGAGTAATAAGATCAATCATGATGTTCAAATTAGTGTCCGCTTAAATTGAGAGGAATTGAAGGAAGTTCAGTGTTTTAAGTATCTGGGCTCCCAGGTGAGGTAAAATGAATTTGTAGAAACTGAGGTGAAGTCGTGAGTGAAGGAGAGGTGTGAAGTGTTAGGTGCTCTGAAGAGTGTAATGAGCTGCAAGACATTGGGGATGGAGTCAGGGAGATGGTTGTATAAAAGTAATTTTTTTCTTGGCTCAACTGATCATAAAATAAACTCAAACTTGTTCTCATATATATATATATATATATATATATATATATATATAAATTTCATGTTTACATACCAATATATGTTCAGTTATAGCTGTATTTAGACATAAATTTATTAGTATTTTAGTACCTTCTGTCTCAAAATATTGTGATCTAGAGTCAAATCTAGCCTTCAATGCTTCAAGAGTCAAGGCCCGAGGCAAGAGCTCTTTTAAAAATGTTGAGATTTTGTGGATCTTTGAATCAAATAATGGAAAAGCAAGGGAATGGTTATAGCTTGTAACTATCTATGTGAGTGAGTCTGAGTGACAATCACAATTTATTGGCTGATTAAAGTTGTAACCTGCTACAACTATACTAATAGGTTGCAGCCTTTATAGTTCTCACTACTGGGGCTGGGCTGCCTGACTGTGCTGCTCTGTTGACTTAAGGTATAAAGCAGCACTGGCCATTATTAAGATTTCCAATCAACAGCTGATGCAATTATTTGAATAATTACTGGAAAAAAACTTCCCAAATGAAAAAGCATCTGAGCAAAAAAAAAAACTGTTCTTCATTTTTAAATGTTTTTTTTTCACCAAATATTTAAATAATTGAAACTTGTTGTTGTTTTCCTAAAGAAATTATGTTTTATGGTGCTCACATCACAAGTCCCAATTGTGCCTTGGAAGCAGGGAGGGGGTTGTACGAAAGTGTAGTTGTCTCAACTGTGCTCTACAGATCTGAAATTCAGGGGGCAAGAGAAGAGAGAAGAAGGTTAAATGTTTTCTAGATGAAATGTTTGAAAAGCATAGCTGAAGTAAAGCTGAGAGACAAGATCAATAAGGGCATTCGAATAAGAATGGGGATGGTCAAGAAGTTGAAGGACAGAGTTAATTTGGATGTTCTGAGATGGTTTGGATATAACCATGCATGAGTGGAGAATAGTTGTGAATAAATTTCTTTTTTCATGCTGCCCGATGTGCTTTCTCACATTTGGAATCTTGTTAAGGAACGTGTGAGGAGCCCCTTGACCCTGCCTTCCTGGGGGAATCGGCCTATTGTCTGTATATGTTTTTGAATTTGATTCTTGTGGTGATGAAGTTTGAAGAAAGGGAAGTTTCACATGTTGTGAAGTGGTTTGTACTTCAGAGGAGGATGAATGATGAGTAAAAAGGGCAATGAAGATGGAAGAAAGTGATTGTAGGCCATAAGGAAGACCATAGTTTGGGTGGATGGATGATGTGAAGGAGACTTTAGGGTGGAGAAACATAATCAAGCCAGTTGCAAGAGAGCATACTATCATTAGGAGGGAGTAGAGATGGATTGTTAACAGATGACTTATGTTGGGCACTTGTGCGTTTTCCAGCTATTGACTTCTGTATGAGAAAAGGTATGGGCCTGGAAGGGCTTGCAATTTTATCAAAACTGGTGTAAACCAGATGTTATGGAAGCAGTTGTATTTTACAAAGACAGGATCTTAATTCAGAAGGTGACAAGTCACAGTTTAAGTATGAACTTTGTCTTGACACCTAGGTTTGAACCTTAGCTAACAATATGATGGCTCTTAAGATCTTTGTCTTACATTGCTTGCCTATCTATGCATGCTATGACAATTTGTTCTCCTATAAAAATGAAGAAATATTTAGCTAATTGTTTCATTTTATTTAGAAGAATTTATTTCCTTTTTATATATACATGTAATCATACTTGGGCCATGATTATTTAAGGGCTTGGAGATTTCACTTCCAATAGCCATAGGTGATTGCAATATGAAGAAACAATAAGGAGAAAAAAATTGAAAGATTACATTTGCAATGGTGGAGAGAGCACTGATGGATTTTGTGCTGATATCGAGTAGAGTGGTGAAGAGGCTGTTGGATGTGCGGGTGTTGAGAGGGGAGGGTGGAGGAGTGTCTGACCATCTGCTGGTGGAAGGCAGATTAAGAGTGGAGCAGAAGTGGAAAGGCAACAAACGAGTGGGAGGAGGAAAAGAGGTAGTGAAAGTGAGTGGACTGAATGTGAAAAGTAGAGCCGAAGAGTTCCAGCAGGCGTTGAAGGAAGAATATGACAACGTGAGAGGACAGGATCTGAGAGATGTGGAGGAAGAATGGGAGACGTTAAGGGATGCGTTGCTGAGATGTGCAAAGAAGGTGTGTGGTGTGCGCCGTGTGGGCGGGTGCAGGAGGAAAGGCTGCGAGTGGTGGAACGAGGAGGTCAAACTGGCGGTGGCACGGAAAAGATGTGCGTTTGAGGAGTGGTTGCAGGTGAAGTCGGAGGTATCTTGTGAAAGGTACAAAGAGAGGAGAAGAGAGGTGAAGCGGGTGGTGAGGAGAGCCAAAAGGGACGCTGATGCTAGGTGGGGCAGACGGTTGTGCCAGAATTTTGAGGAGAACAAAAAGATGTTCTGGGAAGAGGTGAAGAGGGTGAGAA
>SDVV010013642.1:0-15046 GCA_016164225.1 Gammarus roeselii | reverse complement strand
TTTTTTCTCGTAGGTTAAAATCCAATGAAACATTCATAATTTCCAAATAATGTTGTAAGCATCACGGTCCCTGGAGCAAGGCAGTCTTGTAACACTTCGGTAGATCACAGAGCTGACAAGTCGCTAGCTTTACTCAGGTTCGAGCATCTAGCAGTAGCAGTCGGTAGCCTGTGTATGTTTAGACCTTAACGTCATCTGCATTGTCGACCAGTGTCAGATGCTAGAGATGCGGATAGTTTTGCCAATAGACACCCTCAACCGCGATCCCCTCCTGCTAGATTCTGATTTAGAAGGTTTGACAACCCCTGATGCTCCAACACAATATTCTTCTTGATTCCGGCGGCGTCAAGCGCCCGGCAACCTGCAACAGTACCCAAGAAATGTGCTGTGGTTATTCTCATCAAACCTCTTTAACAATAACGCCACAGCCCACTAACCGACAACATGACAGGTCATGCACTTCTTCTATCATAAACAGCTGACGACCTCTTAGGTCTCAGGCATATTAGTCAACCATTTTGTCGTCCATTTGTAGCTCAACTTTCTCCTCTTTTGCACATTACTTCTTCCGTTACCATTCTACAGGTCCCATGCACACTCTAAATAACTAAAGATTCTAGACACACAAATGATACTTCATGAGCTTCAAACGATCGCCATCGCAATAACTCAAACCGAATCCGAACAATTGAGCACGGAGGTATTATTGAGCACGGAGGTATTATTGAGCACGGAGGTATTATTGAGCACGGAGGTATTATTGAGCACGGAGATATTTATTACTTTTCTGTCATTATTTCAGTCGTGCCACCACTGAGTTGCCGCAGAGGAATGCTAAGTTCAAGGAAAGATAAACCTGGTGCGAATGTCTCATAACTTGTACTTATCTTTAGGAAGTTCAGTGATAAAAGTGATCCGGTGAAACCAGTTCTGACTCGTAATCTCAGAAACCCAAAGAAATTGCGTGAGGCGCTGGGATGACAACATCCTATAGAGAGCTATGCAAAGAAGGCAGAGAATGTTCCAGCGTTCAAATATGACATCGCAGAAAAGAGTTGGGCGATCCTAAGAGCATTAAAACTACTCCCTGGAAGTTCAGGAGCAAGCCCATCTCCAGCAATGCAGACCATCCCTACGGTTATTGAAGTAATGACTTGAGTTACTCAAAGGGCTTATTGATTCTGCTGTTTTATTATTTTATAGTCTATCATGCAAAGAAGCGCAAGTGTTACCAAAAGGTTTTTCCTCTTATTATTAATATTATAATTATTATTGCCTCTTTGGGTCGCACTAGAGGTCAGCGAGTCGGGCAACACTGCACAGTGTCACAGTAGAGGCCTGACCAAGCAAAGTGAGCTAATTGCCTCTAATACTATTCGTATTAACACTGAAATAATCCAGATCCAAATTAAGGGTGTAATTTTATCGGTTGTGGATTAGCCGTCAAAAATTCATCTTGCACCCTCCGATTTTACCTGTGGAGACTCTGGTTTGTCCTTTGTTTGTTGAGATCCTTAGTGACGGTAGTCGTTGTCTTACGAGTGGGCGTTGTTTGGCGCTCTGTAGAACACTAGTCATTATGTTCCCTTTACGTGTGTGTCACCATAACAGCAACTCCAACATGAGACGTGGGATGCCATTTTCAGGAAATACAGAGTTCACTACAGAGGCAACCTGATGTTCAGTTTGTAGTTCAAAAGGCACGCAAGATGTAGTTCAGACCGAGACCCAAAGATTTAGAGTGCAGTTTCTAAGAAGCCCAACACTCGAAATGAATCCTTTTGCCGAAAGGACAGTAGATGAACTTACTTTTTCTGTGTCTAACAATGCTGAAGGTAGCGGCTGTTCAACATCAAACGAGTAGTCTGTTATGGAATGGAGGACCAATGCTTCAATTATTATTATTGTTGTTAGAGAAATAGTTATTGGCGCTATCCTAGGGTAGATATACCTCCTCCTCTTAGGTGAGATTTCCTTTATCTTGTTACTAGTGTGTTACATTCACGTATGATACTGGCTTAAATGCATACTATTTTCAATAGAAACATCCTGGACTTAGGTACAGCTTATGGGTAACAAACTTTTGGGAACGCTTTTGACTAAAAAAGTCCACAATAGAGTCTCACAGAATGCTGTTTTTTGACCAAGTATTAACATTCAGTTTACTTTGGTTGAAGTGATAAATAAAAACTCTGCAATTTATTTTGCGACCGATCACATATTTCTTATTCCGCATTATTAACCCGTTCACTGGAGACACTTTAATCAGAGGGTGGCCACAAATGTCCAGTACACGTCTTTCGTGCGCACCAGGTACTTTTCGTATAAACGCGTACTGTTTCCTCATATATTATAGTTTTAAAGCACGAGTTGATCTAGAATAAAATATCGTATCTTTAATCCGTACTTTTATGAGCAGATTTTATTCCTTAGGTTTGCACGGTGTGTTCTTCACCAGTTGATCCCATTCAGCTTCACTAAGTTTTTAGTAAGCACCTCAAAGCGTCGTTAGAAGAATTGTGCCATATTCAAAGCCGTGTAACATCATTTGATAAAGATAATAAACATCTGAAAACAATTTAGAATGGATATAGCGCAGCCTCTCCTCCATTTCTCGTGCGCCTCGCAATGAGGTTAGTTTTAGTTCGAGCACCATATCGTGCCATCAGTCGTTTACATTGGCTCGAACCGCGGCGCGAGGTCTTGTCATGCCATCAGTCGTTGCATTGGCTCAAGCCGCTTGTCGCGAGGTCTTGGCATGCCATCAATCGTTGCATTGGCTCAAGCCGCTTGTCGCGAGGTCTTGGCATGCCATCAATCGTTGCATTGGCTCAAGCCGCTTGTCGCGAGGTCTTGTCATGCCATCGGTCGTTGCATTCGCTCAAGCCGCTTGACGCGAGGTCTTGTCATGCCATCGATCGTTGCATTGGCTCAAGTCGCTTGTCGTGAGGTCTTGTCATGCCATTAATCGTTGCATTGGCTCAAGCCACTTGACTCGAGGTCTTGTCATGCCATCAGTCGTTGCATTGGCTCAAGCCGCTTGTCGCGAGGTCTTGTCATGCCATCAATCGTTGCATTGGCTCAATCCGCTTGTCGCGAGGTCTTGTCATGCCATCAATCGTTGCATTGGCTCAAGCCGCTTGCCGCGAGGTTGTATCATTTTAGGAAACGACTTAGATCAAACCACCGCCGTCGATCATCCAAAATTATGAATGAGTCGCCATGTGAGGGAAATTCCTTCTGACAACCAACAGTATCAACGTACACTATTGCATCCTTCCCATCAAACAATTTCGAAACTTGCATGCTTCGAATTTTTTGTAGATTACTCTTGTAATCCCAAAACTTGATATGTCAACATTTAGTGTAAATAACAAAATAATTAGAAATAAATTAAACGTAGTACTGAATTTGTCCCCTAACAAGACGCTTCCCTTTGAATTTCTGGGTATTTTTGCCTTTGACTCATTCGATCGTCCTTCGACGGACCAAAATGAAAACATTACGAAGGCAAATCCGGTGGTAAACCTCGCCTCTCTTCAGCGGCTGTAAACGTCGTACCAATTTTATTTGTGACGCCACCTCACATGAGGCCAGATTATGGAACGCTTGTACAATAACTTTTCAAAGAATAGGGAGTAAGCTTAAGAAAGAAGTGCAACCATTTATTACCTACAATACTATACGCTTGACATATCGGCTATAGCTTGCGCCTTGTTTTTTCTACAAGTGTACCGAAGTAATGTTTAGCCGATCGTCGCTGCTTTCCTATTTCTTTCTGAATACTTTGTTACTACTTTTAAGGCCTTCCTTAGAATGTTAAGACAGTCATAAATGAAAAGTAAATTGATAACGTGGATGCAGGAAGAATTCATTATTGAATATAGAACCAAAAACAGGTTTGGATTGATCAAAATCGACCTCAGTTGTTCAGACAGCACGCAATCAACTACAGCAATCGACGACAGCAATCAACCATAGCTGTCCAGACAGCCCACAATAAACAACAGCATCGACCACATCAATCGATCACCGCTAATCAGACAGTGCACAATCAACTACAGCAGTCGACCACAGCAATCGACAACAGCAATCGACCACAGCTGTTCAGACCTCACACAATCAACCCCAGCATCGACCACAGCAATCGACTACAGCTGTTCAGACGGCACGCAATCAACCACAGCATCGACCACAGCAATCGACCAAACCACACTGTTCAGACTGTACGCAATAAACCCCAGCATCAGCCACAGCAATCGACCACAGCTGTTCAGATTGTACGCAATCGACTGAATTGTTGACCATAGCTGTTCAGACTTCACGCAATCGATCACAGCATCGACCGCAGTATCGACCACAGCTGTTTAGACTGTGCACAATCGACCACAATATCGACCACAACAATCGGCCACAGCATTGACCAAAGCGATCGACCATAGCTGTTCAGGCTGTACCCACTTAATCGACCCTCGTCACACAACATGATGTACACTGCAGCTCATCAAAGATAAAATGTATTTGATTTATTGTGGTAAACGCAATAGGTATTTCTACGTATTGGGAAGGGGAAGCAGAGCACCTTACCCAAGGGGGGAGCAGAGCACCTTACCCTTTGGAAAGAGCCCCTTACCCTAGGGAGGGAGCAGAGCACCTTACCCTAGAGGGGAGCAGAGCAACTTACCCAAGAGGGGAGCAGAGCACCTTACCCTAGAGGGGAGCAGAGCACCTTACCCTAGAGGGGAGCAGAGCAACTTACCCAAGAGGGGAGCAGAGCACCTTACCCTAGAGGGGAGCAGAGCAATTCACCCAAGGGGGGAGCAGAGCACTTTACCCTTTGGAAAGAGCCCCTTACCCTAGGGAGGGAGCAGAGCACCTTACCCTAGAGGGGAGCAGAGCACCTTACCCTAGAGGGACTAGAGCACCTTACCCTAGAGGGGAGCAGAGCACCTTACTCTAGAGGGAGCAGAGCACCTCACCCTAGAGGGAGCAGAGCACCTTACCCTAGAGGGAGCAGAGCACCTTACCCTAGAGGGAGCAGAGCACCTTACCCTAGAGGGGAGCAGAGCATCTTACCCAAGGGGGGAGCAGAGCACCTTACCCTAGGGGGAGCAGAGCATCTTACCCTAGGGGGAGCAGAGCACCTCACCCTAGAGGGAGCAGAGCACCTTACCCTAGAGGGAGCAGAGCACCTTACCCAAGGTGGGAGCAGAGCACCTTACCCTAGGGGGAGCAGAGCATCTTACCCAAGGGGGGAGCAGAGCACCTCACCCTAGAGGGAGCAGAGCACCTTACCCTAGAGGGAGCAGAGCACCTTACCCTAGAGGGAGCAGAGCACCTTACTCTAGAGGGGAGCAGAGCATCTTACCCAAGGGGGGAGCAGAGCACCTTACCCTAGGGGGAGCAGAGCATCTTACCCAAGGGGGGAGCAGAGCACCTTACCCTAGAGGGAGCAGAGCACCTTACCCTAGAGGGAGCAGAGCACCTTACCCTAGAGGGAGCAGAACACCTTACCCTAGAGAGAGCAGAGCACCTTACCCTAGGAGGAGCAGAGCACATGACCCCGCTTGCAGATCAAACGACTGGAACAGATAATTAAAGACAAATATTGTTGATGAGCATCGAAGCAATTGTTGTTGATTGATTGTAGCTGTTATGGCCTGGTGTTACTATTCGTCATCAAAACAACTGTCTCTAATAGAACCAACAAGATAGAACCACCAAGATAGAACCAACAAGATAGAACCAACAAGATAGAACCAACAAGTAATTTTGAAAAATGTGTACAGAAGCAAATTGCGATAAAAATTATTTGAAGCAGCTTACATGGGGGTGAGCGGTTTCCAATTTATGGAAGACAATTGGATTTCTTACCTCGTCGCTTGCGTATTTCAAGGACAAGGCATCTTACCTTGAATGCATATACAAGGCATCTTACTTTGAATGCATACTGTATCTGAGTCGTATCAATATAATCGATAAAGTTGGTCACAAATTCTTTATTTCGTTTGTGACAACCTTTATCGAGGATCGTGAAAGATATCTCATTTATGGAGTACCTTCAACGCCCTTGGCATCACAACAAAGAACACACTCGGTGCTGCACGGTGACGCTGGCACACTTCAGCGCTCTCCTTACGAGTATTTAATGTTATGCTCCTTGATAAGATGATCAAACAGCTCTCTGCAATTTAAATATATCATAATGAATAAACGACTTTATTATAATAATAAGAAAAGAGGAGGATTTTCCAATAAAACATTAATCTTTAAAAATGGCTCCGTTCTCAGTTTCATCACAGTTTCCATGTACGGTACTCGGGCTTTGATTATTGAGCAACAGCAGCGCCTCGTAGATTACTCTCCAGTGTCCTTGAGATTGTTTATTTGCAAGTGAGAAATAAAAAATTCGCACAATATAATCAAAAGATTAAAAGGAATGACTACAAAAATTGTTTATGCTGCCGTAGTTGACAATTCCCACCAAGGCAACGCCTTCACAGTCGCTCCTGACCACATCTCTTGGCAACAATTCCCACCAAGGCAACGCCTTCACAGTTGTTCCTGACCACATCTCTCGGCAAATGGTGTAAAACCTCATGATATTGGTAGGGTGTCCTTCACTTATACGCCTCAAGATATTGGCTGGGTGTCCTTCACTTATATGCCTTAAGATATTGGTAGGGTGTCCTTCTGTAATAAACCTCATGATATTGGTAGGGTTCTAACAAACCTCAAGATATTGGTAGGGTGTCCTTCTCTAATAAACCTCAAAATATTGTTAGGGTGTCCTTCGGTAATTCTATTTATTCAACCCTCGCTGTGAAATTAGATCAAAAGCTTCTTTTAATCGTAGCTTATAAGAACGGACAAACCCATCAAATTCATTTTATAAGAAGTTTTCCAGTTCTAATCAAGTGGCTTTGTATTACATCTCTTTCCCTAGCTTACCATCACTGACCGCCTGTAGGGCGGATCTTGTTTCTCATAAAGGGTATTTAATATATTCGTTTGAACTGCTCATTAACCGTATTTATATTCCACGAAACAGTTTTGACGCCAATTTAAAATGGTGCAATTTTATGGTCCATTCAGTAATAATGTATTATAAAGTAACTATAAAACCTATTTTTCCAATGTAAATTCACTCATACAAATTACCTAGAAGGAAAGAACAGGAGGAATGAGAAGCAAGCGATCCTTTAATTTAATTTTTCCTTGACCAATGAGGCACAAACAAAATTAAAGGAAGCCATGGGTTGTTGCGCTAATCGGGATGTATTAGAAATATGTTATTAATAATCCTAGTCCAGGGATAACTACACTAATGTTTGATTAAACAACATTAAAACTATGCATTACCATCCTGAACTAAAATATGACTACACAATACCTGTACGGATATGTTCCATACCAGTTACATTCATTAACAAAAAGGGTTACTACCTCATCATTGTACTGGTCACAGAACGGGTTGTTGCTCTATCACTGTAAAAGTTACTAATGAAAGAGAGAGTGCACTATCACTGTAAAGTCCCAAAAAGGGGTAACTGCACTATCCTTGTTCTCAGTAATGAATGGTTCGACTACACTATCCATGATTCGCACTTAAAAATAGTAGCTCCATCCTTGATAAGACTCCATGTTAGGAGTCCCTGATCCATCACTACGGGGTTTAGCAAGCATCATCCCAAAAAGTAATTTACTTCTAGTGAAATTCCATGTGAAACATCTTACTGCTCACGCTAAGGTGGAACCGGTGTCATAAAATAGTTAAACAAACGTCATATTCGTACCGTAACCTAGCACACTGCTACAGTACCTCATTGCACTGCAGCACACTCTCTCATTGCACTGCAGCACACTCTCTCATTGCAGTGCAGCACCCACTTATTCTAAATAATAGCTCGTTCAAGAGCAGCAACGTCTGGTCTCCATATTGGTTGCATATCAAACATTTGTTCAGAGCATCACACTTCCAGTGAAAGATTTGATCCTCTTTGTGACTATTGAGAGATAAATAAATACGCAAGAGGAAGCAAAAAATTAATGATTGCATAACTTGAAGCATTGCATTTGAATGCATCAGAAGACAAATGTTATCAACGGTAACAAAAACTAACCCATCTTCCAGACAAAAACTGTCCCATCTTCCAGACAAAGACTGTTCCATCTCCCAGACAAAAATGTCCCCAATATTATGAAGTCAGACAATAATTCTTAAGTTGAGGTTGCACATAAAATACAAACTATTTGTAGTTTCATTTTTTTCTCTCATGTGAATAATTGTTATTTAATTACACGACTCCTATTTGCACACCTACATTCATCTGTGTATTTGTTCAACCGCAAAATTTGAAGCTCAAAGTAGTAAGTTCGTATTCCTTCTTGTCGTTTCCATGTGCCCGTAGCCATAATTTATTTTGACTATTAATAGTGAGTGTTTGACGATGTTCTCTCCACGAACTGCCCACAACCCTGACGTGCGGAGGATCAGTTCCTGCTGGAAGTGATTGGAAGTCGCATCACCTGATTGAATTGACGATGTCTTGTTGTTATCATTGTTAATTGCTAGTTTTATATACTGCATATATATTATATATATATATAAATGAAATAAATCTATATACTAAAACGAAACACATTTCTATAGCTTAGAGAGGAGGGAACGAGTCGAACAGACAGTCAATTAAACAATTCTCATTTAATGTAAAACTATTGTAAATAAAAATATAAAATATTTATCAACGGATCTTAAACACACGTTTTACTAAGCACGTACTTCCTACACAGTTTAAATTAACTCTTTATTAGTACGACTCACCATAGCAATACACCCTGGTGTTACCATGCCGGTATTACTGGAATTACTACACCGGTATTACTGGTATTACCATGCCGGTATTACTGGTATTACCATGCCGGTATTACTGGTTTACTATACTGGTATTACCAAACCGGTATTACTGGTCTACCATGCCGGTATTACTGGTATTATTATACCGATATTTCTGGTATTATCATACCGGTATTACTGGTATTACCATACCGGTATTACTGGTATTACTGGTATTACCATACCGTTATTACTGGTATTACTGGTATTACCATACAGGTAGTACTGGTTTACCATACCGGTATTACTGGTATTACTGGTATTACCATACCGGTATTACTGGTATTATCATACCGGTATTACAGAGCACCAATTCCTGTATTTGAGATTAGCACTACACAATTATTAGGTTTACCGGACGATCGACTCTCAACTCGGGAATATGGACCGTGCGTGCCATTTGGGCTGTGGTGTCCGTACGGGCCACTTGGGCTGTGGTGTCCCTACGGGCCATTTGGGCAGTGGTGTCCCTACGGGCCATTTGGGCTGTGGTGTCCCTACGGGTCATTTGGGCAGTGGTGTCCTTACGGGCCATTTGGGCTGTGGTGTCCCTACGGGCCATTTGGGCTGTGGTGTCCCTACGGGCTATTTGGGCCGTACTGACCCTACGCGCCATTTGGGCTGTGGTGTCCCTACGGGCCATTTGGGCTGTACTGACCCTACGCGCCATTTGGGCTATGGTGTCCCTACGGGTTATTTGGGCTGTGGTGTCCCTACGGGCCATTTGGGCTGTGGTGTCCTACTGGCCATTTGGGCTGTGGTGTCCCTAAGGGCCATTTGGGCTGTACTGACCCTACGCGCCATTTGGGCTGTGGTGTACCTACGGGCCATTTGGGCTGTGGTGTCCCTACGGGCCATGTGGGCTGTACTGACCCTACGCGCCACTTGGGCTGTGCTGTCCCTACGGGCCATTTGGGCTGCACTGACCCTACGCGCCATTTGGGCGGTTGTGTCCCTACGGGCCATTTGGGCTGTGGTGTCCCTACGGGCCATTTGAGCTGTACTGACCCTACGTACCATTTGGGCTGTGGCGTCCCTACGGGCCATTTGGGCTGTGGTGTCCCTACGGGCCATTTGGCGCGTAGTGTCCCTCGAGCCATCTTATTGGCTGTGTCCCTACAAGCCATATGAAGCGTAGTGTCTCCTACGAGCTATTTGGAGCGTAGTGCCCATACAAGCCATTTGGAGCTTAGTATTCCAACGAGTTATTTGGAGCGCAGGGTCTCTTCGAACTATAGGAGCGCGGTGTCCCTACGAGCTGTTCTGTTTTAAGCGTGGTTTCCCTCACAGGTGCTATTAGGATCGTGGTGTCCCCTGCGAGCTATTTGGAGCGTGGGGTCCATACTATCCATTTGATGAGTGGTGTTCCTACGGGCCTTTTGAAGCGAGGTGCAAAATGCAAACCCACTTCAATTCCCAATAATTTTTTCCCAAAAAAATGTCCGCATCAATTTGAATGTTAGCTCTCGTAATCATTTCCTTAATTCTGTCATTTTATCTTGATTGTTCATTTTCCCAATTCGGAGCCCTCATCCTTATCGAGCGTCTTCATCCATATTTTGTGTCCTTATCCTCATTTGATTTCCTCATCATTATTCGCTTCGGGATCCATTTTTGATCTCTTTATTCTTGTTTGGTCTCACTATCCTCGTTTGGTCTCTTAATCCTTATTCTGTCTCCATATCCTCATGCAGCCTACATCTCCTCATTCGGTCTATTTATCCTTTTTATGTATGTTTCTCACTAGGCCTCCTTATTCTTATTGCAGGTCACCCTTATTCTGCTTCTTCATACTTGTTATGACAGTTCCTCATCGGACCTCCTTAACCCTACGTGATTTCATCCTTATTGAGCCTCTTTATCCTCATTAGGTCAGTTCCTCATTAGGCCTCCTTAACCCTATTTCATCTCATCCTGATTGGGTTCGTTTATCCTTAATATGTCACCGACTCAATAGGAATTCGTATCATGTTAATTAAATGCAACTTGCCTTTCATCCTGCAATGTTACCAGGGGAATGTTACGCTGAAATCGAGTCATCGAATCAGAAAGAATTATCAGCATATAAATTATTTTGGGCATCATAAATCATCGTAAGTAAATATGTCTACGCTGTTTCATTGGAAAGTCTAAAAATGATGTTTCAAATAACTGATTCAAAATTATTGTCATTAATACCTTTTGGTATCCCTTCTTGATTTTGTTTTTCATAACTCAGCAAAATAAATAATTCGATTAACCAAGTAACTACATCATAAAAATCAATAGAATGTTCCATCGAAACGTTAGCAGATCTCGCAATTTTTTTGAAAAATAACTCTCCCAGAAGGATGCTGTGGCCTGACAAAGCATCATCAACATGGAAAAGCTTTGATATAAAATGACATCAGACACTCCATTAACGAACAAATTACCATACAAATGAACCACCAAATATCAAAACTACAAAAGGGGTAAATTATATTTTATTTCATCGTTTTTCTTTTTCAAAAAAGCATGCAAATTACACGAATGTTGCAATAACTGGACGTATAAACAACTAAAATCATTAATATAAACATTTGAATAAACTGCATTGCCTTGCTTATTAAATTAGTATATAACCCTTAAATTCGCCGCAATTAACCTCTAATTAATTCCTCAATGGACTAAACAGATACTAAGGTTTTAGCCTCTAAATGACCTTCAACAGAAGACAAGTTCGGCAGGCCGGCTCCTCCCTCAGGCGTTCGTAGGATCTATCACTTACTTGTTATATAACCTAATGTTCATATATACATATTTTATAAAGAAATATAAAAAAGTTACCTGCGCTCTGGTTTTTATTTACCTCTGAAATAAATAGAAATGACCCACACTTCTCGACAACCTTTCCTGGTCACGACCCAGGGTGTACTGGAGAGGAATGAGCACTGAGGGCTGGGAAAATTGACGCCACTCTGTTACTTTATTAAAAATATGCCATATTTGGACTGCAACTTCTGTCCTGGTGAACAGTTAAAACTTTTTCCGTAGATGATGAACGTGTAGTAGTAAGCATTTCAGTCGAAATTGCACCCAACTATGTCTTTTATTGTTCTTTTATGCCTAGCTTGCTACTGAACCTTCACTGCCCACGGTACTACGCCTTGAAAACTTGATGAACAGATCGCGATTCAATTACATTTCAGAGGTGTATTATGTTGGAGTTTCCATGATTTGTTGTTAGGTAATAGCTACGAATGGAAGGTTCATATTTTCCCGTTTCTTGACACCCTTGCACAAGCTCTGGTGTGACAAGGTCGTAGTGGCACTGAGATAGAATGTTTCGATTTCTCGAGGGTAGGCATAGGTGCGTTCGAGAAGACGCAAGAAACGTGAAGAAGTTCACTGGAATGACGCATGGCGCTGTATTCCTAAACACGCCTGACCAGAGAGATCCGCCTGACCAGGGTACACCCGCCTGACCAGGGTACACCCGCCTGACCAGGGTACACCCGCCCGGCCAGGGTACACCCGCCTGGCCAGGGTACACCCGCCTGACCAGGGTAGACCAGCCTGACCAGGGTAGACCCGCCTGACCAGGGTACACCCGCCTGACCAGGGTAGACCCGCCTGACCAGGGTACACCCGCCTGACCAGGGTAGACCCGCCTGACCAGGGTACACCCGCCTGACCAGGGTACACCCGCCTGACCAGGGTAGACCCGCCTGACCAGGGTACACCCGCCTGACACATGGAAGCGCAATATTAACAGAACCGTTCAGTGGTAATTACGATTTTCCAAACTAACTCGGTAGAAATTCATTATTATTACCCAAATTTCCATACACACAAGCAAGAAGCAGGTATACACCCCGAGTGGTCACGACAGACTGGGCATTAAACGGACTTGGTAGCGTTCGACGTCATCGTGAATGGACCTAAAGGTGCGTTCCGGATTCAAAAAGTATTATCTATTGATGGATAGCTGCAACTTCATTTCCACGAACAGTTGTAGCACGCCCTGTCCCGTATTAATTTAGCCGCATCTGAACAACGTTGTATTCATCTACCCATGGTAGCAGCTGATCGAGACTTTTAGACACTTCCTCCAATGCATCTCTACACCCTATTAACCGCTGATCGTAAGATGGCAACACAATGTAAACAGAGCGTGTCCGGTGGGGATGTCGTCGCAAATTTCATTTTGTATTTTTTTTAATAAGAGCCGTATCACCGACGCGGCGGCCTCTTGACACAGTCTGTGAGAAGAATAAAACAGTAAGGAAGAATACTTGTTTTGAGCACCATCTTGGTACGTCGAGTCCAATTCCGTAACGTTATAACCAAGATGTATAGACTATGAACAGTTTTACTAGAGATTACAAGTGTAAGAAGACAGCAACAGGTCTTTTGGCCCAAACTGGGTTTCTTTTTCATAGTCCGAAGATTAGTTCTGAAGAAGAACGTCTAAGAGAGCATCGTATGCCATGGTATTTTCTGTTTCAATAGATCAATAAAGGGAAAAGTTGAAGAAGGATATAGCATTTAACGATGATACTTGAAACAACTCAAATCAGCGCCTGAAGAGAAAGCCACCGACCAGCGATGATGATCTGAGATTGTCACAGTTTTTCATTCCTCGTTAAACCTGGTGTCATATGTGGACATGCACCGTTTTGCAACGAGCAGTTACCAATGCCGGACACCTTTTTTACCGTACGAGTGCCAATGCCAGGCACTAATTTAACCGTACATGTGTCAACCAGACACCGTTTTTCACAAATATTCTGGTGAGTGTTATAGCTGGGAGCTATTTAGCGGTCATTGTGGTAGAATTTGTCAATCCGTGACATGAACGTTTCAATTGAATCACGGTTTACAACTTCCGCGAGAATTCTGTTTCATTCTTCAACAATTCTATATATTCGTGGAGAAATTGCGCGTGATATCGAGTGTGAAATGCTCGCCAATGATTTTGTATCCATTATTCGTGATCACTCCGGTTGCGCTTGGAATGAAAAGGCTTGCTCGGTCGACGTTTTCCGTACCCTTCATTATTTTTCACACTTCGAGCGTGTCACCTCTGACTCTACGCTTCTTTCGCGAATAAAGGTTGAGTTTGCCTTCGTACGATTTATTGCGCAGAGGAGTGAAATGTTTGGTAGCTGTGCGGGATATTAACCTATGAATTAGGATCCATGTTTAGAACCCTGTCCCACATGAGGGGGTTCTAACAATATTCATTATTATTATTCATTATTATCTCGTCTATTATTGTTTCTGACTCCTTATGTTTCATTATTTATATTTCTTTTATCATTATATATCAGACCCTGGTTTGGCCCCCTATTCCCAATTAACATTTTCACGATTTTTCTGTCATAGGAGGGGCGGGGCCTGACTGTTATTTAGGTAGTTGATTGAGCTAGAAGGAGTGAGTTGATTTTAGGCAGTCATGAACAGAGGTCAGCCTAAGCCTCTGTAACGGCCTATATTATTGCTCTTATCGTCGCCCCAGCATTGTCACGTGACCGTGTTCAATATTTTCCGCCAGTGTAACTTCTAATATAATTACAGTGGGGCTGCCTGAACACTCTTTTGATTCCACCTGCCGAAACGATTACCTCCTTAGTGTCACGCCTTGTTAGATTTTGATTTGATTTGATTTGAGCCTCATTTCCACCAGAGCCTCAACGTGAGTCATAATAGGCTCCCCCGTAGGGCTCGATGATTATTGATTCCAGTAGGCTCGCACGCCTAAGTGCGCGAGGAATAAACGAAACAACGCTTTCAACGTTAGAAAAAATGTGAAAATTTTAGCAGTGTCAGACGCACGCTAGTGCGCAAAAGAAAAAACGCTTTCTCGAAACGGACTTCCGCTTCCAATCCTTTAGAACATTACGTTTGATACGTACGCACCCTAGTGCGTAGAGGTAGCATCTTCGAGATTATAACAAGATCAGCGGCCACACGGGCAATAACAGCTCCGACAGCAACGCAACACAATATTTACAGGTACGCGGTTTAGTTGTATAAATACAAACTATTAATTTAGGTAAGATAAAGACTCGGATGCAACGAAACGAATCCTCGCCTCCAACAACTCAGAACCTCGTCAGTTATATGTCCATACGTCAGTGCGCTCAGATAGCACCGTCGAAACCGGTACAAGGTTCACGGCTACAC
>SDVV010013641.1:0-15047 GCA_016164225.1 Gammarus roeselii | reverse complement strand
CACGCGGCACGCTCATACGCCCACGCGGCACGCTCATACGCCCACGCGGCACGCTCATACGCCACGCGACACACGCTTACAAACTCCCACGCGTCACACAAATACTTCCACGCGGCACGCTCATACTCCCATGTGGAACGCACATACTCCCACGTGAAACGCACATACTTTTACTCACGCGGCACGCACATACTCCCACGCGGCACGTACATACTCCCACGCGGCACGCACATACTATCACGCGGCACGCACATACTCCCACGCGCACGCACATCTCCCTCGCGGCACGCACATACTCCCACGCGGCACGCACATACTCCCACGCGGCACGCACATACTCCCACGCGGCACCCACATACTCCCACGCGGCATGCACATACTCCCACGCGGCACGCACGTGCTCCTACGTGTCACGCACATTCCCCCAAGCGGCACGCACATACCTTCTCCCACGCGGCACGCTCATGCCTACGGGACACGCACATACGCCAACGTAGCACTCTTACACACCTACGCGACGCGCGTGCGCATACGCCCACGCGACGCACCCATACACCCACGCAATCACGCGGCACACACTTACGACCACGCGGCATGCATTCAAGTCCACGCTGCACACACATACTCACGGAGGGATGCCGTCCAACAAGGGAGCCTACGAGCATCGGCGGACCGCCGCAAGATGGCCTATTGCGGTGGCGGCGTCTGGGGCTCTCTCTTACATCAGTCCCTCGACTCCCGTCTGTTTACCTCATTGTCGACGGCCTCTGCGTGAATGCGGCCTGTGCGCTGTTCGGGCCTCTGGCCCATCGACAAAACACCAGGCATCAGAGCCACGACACAGTTTCACACTTTCTTTCCTAAGGGAAAGTGAGCAATCAGCGGCGTTCCTTCCCTTCCTTCTTCTTCAAGCTGCTGACATTGAATCCAACTCTGATCCCAACGATTACCCATGTTCCACCTGCGGTCGCCCCCTACATGCGCCACGTTGGCGCGGTTCAGTGCATATGAGGAACATGAACGTTCTGCACAAGACAATCCTCTGGTGTCCACTACAATTTAAATCTACCACATGAGTGGCGATGCATTACCTGCCACCCATTTCGCGATATTAACACCATTTCATCCCTCACCTCCCCTGGGCGGCTCCTCTCGCGTGCGTCCCGCGACCTCACCGGTTCCTTAGCGGCTCCTCTACGCGCGGCGCAACACATGTCGCCACGGGCTCTCTCGTTCTACACCCGACCTGCCACATCACAAACCCCCCACTCCCACCGCCTCCTACCGCAACAACCCAAAACCAATGTCGAACGAGTTGATATATTACTAAAGAAAACAGAAAGGACTAATCAGAACAAATTGAACTTGAACACTTTCTTCACTAACAGCAGTCACATCGCCCTACTCCTGGTCATTAAATAAAAGCTAAAATCTGAAACACCAATGTTCATTGGGTACACAACACTTCACCTCATCCTCTTCAACAACGAGGGCGGCGGACACTCGTACATAAACATCTTCCACTTCACGAGCACAACTGCACACTCTTGCACAACGTCCTCTCGAACTCCACTAGAGTTGCAATCTGTACTCATAAAAATCCATGAAAAAACATGCATTCATTCATCCAGCTCATGTTGTCAACCACAGTACACACCTCTCTGAGACTTCCTCAACATCACAACCAATACTTTTGCTCTAGGTAACACAATAACTCCATGCTTGCTACACAACTCGCTGACCAAAGAAGTAGTCTTCATTCACCAACTAGACACACTGATCACAATAAACAACACAGACATTCACTCACAAGTTTTTCAACCCCAACCCTAACAGACGTTTCCTGATGTCTCATTCTGCTCCTCCAATCTTGCTCTAATCTGTCAATGGACAGTCCACCAAAACATGTCTTCTCACCACCTTCCAATAGTCATCAATGATCAATTTTGATCCCTTATCCATGACAAAACCCTCATACTTTTTGTAACTTCAAGTCAGCAGATTGGGACGACTACATTGAGTTGATGGAAACTGCTCAACACAACTTCTACATAACTCAATATGCATCTGGTGATGCAGCTGCAAACACTTCACCACTGTGCTTAACCATGCAGACAGCACATACCTGCCGGGCTTGTCCATGGCTTCTATCCAACTTTCTTGGCCCCCATTAAGCATAAAATTCAGTTACAAAACACCTCTAATTTCATTCATCAACAACAGAATCATACAGAATCAAACCCTTGAATCAGAAATAGATGTAGGCATATGTGAGCAACAGTCAAACCTGTGATGGAATGTGCTGGTACAAACCCCAACTTCCGAACTTTGCCATCAAAATTTTGGAAGCCTATCTGAGCCCTTAACAGACATCAAAATGAACCAAATACACTCATGAGGCAATCCTACCATGCAACACGCACACACACACTGCACCATCAGACAATCGACAAGCAGATATATTTAAAAAATGAACCTCTGCCACCTTCCACACCATGCAGACAATAGGAAGAGACTAGCAGTTACACAGATTACTGATTGATCCAATCATTGACCCTCCCTTCACATCAGCTATGACCATTGCTGCCATCAGCAAGACCAAAACATCTTGGCTACAGGCTCTGACAGCTTATCATAATTTTTTTTAAACACACACTAAATCATGACTCTGACAAACATCTTCAACTTTTCCATTCTACACAAGATCATACCCAACACCTGGAACAAGTTGAAATACCCATCCTGTTGCTTACTTATGGCTTCTGATCTGGTGGATTGTGGAATTGTGGTGGATATGGTCTTCCTGGATTTGATGTTGTCAATCACTTAGTTTGTTGGCCAAACTAAGATGTGTAGGTATTTATGGTGGGTTGGATTTGTATTTTTCTGATTGGGAGGCAAATGTGTGTTTCTGTGGGGGGAGTTGTCGGTGACTTTTGGGAGGTGACACGTGGAGTGCCCCAAGGGTCTGTAGAAGTCCTGTCCTTGTTTTGGCTGTAGCTGTATTAATCATGTAGCAGTGGGAGTGGCTTGTAAGTGGAAGGCTTTTGCTGTTGACTTCAAACTTTATTTGAGTTTCTCACGTGATGTACAAGCAATTTGCCTGGGTGAGTCTTCTTTGCAAAGAGATCTGAATTTGGAGAAGTCTGTATCTTTGTCATGGAATTTTTCTGAACATTGCCAAATGTTTCTATGCGTTTTTACAGGGGTAGTCTTGAATAGGAGCAGCTTGATGATGGAATTGCTTGTAATTTGAAATGTGTGGTACTTGAGTTTGTTGATTGCTGCAGGGACTTGGGAGAGCTTATTGACTCAAATTTGCGATTTCACCTCCATGTGAAGAGCGTTGCTAGAAAGGCTTCCACTCTGGCAACCCATCTTCTCTGTTCTTCTGTCAATGGGAGTTCTGTTTTCATGGTGTCTTTGTTTATAACTCATATAAGGCCCATCTTGGACTACTGCTCTTGTGTGTGTGGAATGTGGTATATTTGGGGGATCTGAGACTTTGGGAGTCAGTGCAGAGGTGGTGGACCAGGGAAATTGATGGTCTGGGTTGAGTGGTCTATGGTGAGAGGTTCAGAGCTTAGCAGTTGTTTTCTGTCAAGGGGAGGTTGTTGCATTTGGATCTGGTGAAGTGTTGAAAGATTTGTCACTTTTCTGTGGATTTGCGTTTGTGTGCGCTCTTTGAGCGAGTTCCAGATATTGGCACACGTGGTCATTCTTTCAAGTGGGTGGTTCCTTGCTGTTGGACCAACTATAAACACAGATTCTTTTATTCTTGCTGTGTTCAGGTCTGGAATAGTCTGTCCTCTGATGTGGTGCAGTGTGATTCCCTACAAGGCTTCAAGAGGGTCTTGGCTGAGGAGTTTAGGGGGGGGGGGAGTTTTGTACACGTTTTGCTAATCATAATTGATTTGATTTTGTAGTTTTGTTTCTGTTTTTGACAGTTGTGTGCAATTGTTGACTGTCTTCAGTGTTTTTTGTTTGACCTATTTAGCGCAATTCGACCAGCGCCTTGCTGCAGTTTTTCTTATTTGGAGTGCTGGCGCACTGAGGTATTACTGCCTTACATGCCCTGTTGGTGGGGCTGTGGGGGGCTGCAAATGTGAGATCCAGAAACCCAAAAAAGTCTTCACAAATCAAACCTCATACAGACAGTGAGCGGCTCAAAGCAATGCAGTTGTTTTCTGTGAGGGGGAGGTTGTTGCGTTCTGATCTTGTGAAGAGTTAGAAGATTTTCCATTGTTCTGTTGATTCAGGTTTGTCTGCTCTGTTTGAGAGAGCTCCGGATGTTGGCACACGTGGGCATCCTTTCAAGCTGGTGGTTCCTCGCTGTCAGACGGACTATAAAAAGAGATTCGTTTATTCTCGCTCTGTGCAGATTTGGAACCGGCTGCCCGCTGATGTGGTGCAGTGTGATTCACTTCGCCGCTTCAAGAGGGCCCTGGCGGAGAAATTGGGGGCAGTGTTGTTTGAGTTTTGCTAGACTAAATTTGATGTAATGTTGTTGCCCTGTTTTTGTTGTCAACGGTTGCTGTTCAGTTGTTGACTGTCTTCATTGTTTTGTTTTCTTTGGACCTATTGAGCGCATTCCAACCAGCGTCCTGCTGCAGTGCTTGTACCGTGCTGTTCATTTTGATTGCTGGCATGCTGAGGTGTACTGCCTCCCATGCCAGCGTGCCCTGTTGGCGGGGCTGTGGGGGGCTGCAAAGGTGAGATACAAAAGTGAGATCATCTGCAGGTTGGATGGTGGCGCCAACCTCGGGGGTATTTTTTGGAGAGCTCCTGATGCGAGAACTCTAGGCAATCCCTATAAGCTTTTGATGCTGGTTTGTAATATCAACATCAAGAGGAGATTTTTTGGAGCATGATGTGTTCAGTTGTGGAACAGCCTTCCAAGTTTTGTCGTGGAGTCAGATTCTCTGGTTGCTTGCAGAGTTTTTGGGTGATGTCCTGTTTGAGTTGGTTTAGGTTGGGGAGGTTCTTGTGTAACATGTTGGCATCCTAGCTTTGGATCTACCTGCTGGATGCGCCACCTCCCCCCTTCCTTTTTTATGTATATATTGCTGTGATGCTGGAGTGGTGGGTTGTGGTGTGTGTATGTGTGTCTGTCTGTCTGTACCTGTGTCTGTCTGTCTGTACCTGTGTCTGTCTCTGCCTGTCTTTGTCTATCTGTGTCTCTCTGTCTGTCTTCCTTGCCTTCACCTACTGAACCCACGTCAACCCCACTAAAATATATACAATACCCCAGCAGCACACTTTGGCTCTCTTTACACAACACTATTACCCAACCTACAGGCAACACATCAATGCATAAGCAGATTCATTTCTCAGCTCTTACACTGGCCGATCATACAACCAAAAAGTGCTGCTGGCTATTGTATATATTTCAATGGGGTTGAGGTGGGTTCAGTAGGTGAAGGCAATGATGGGCCGAGTTCACTGTCTTGCTAAAAAATGGTTCCCCTTGTATCAAAATGAGTTAGAGATAGAGGATCTCGTTTTTTTTTCAGGTAGATATAGAATGAATGTGGTCTGTGCACAGCCCGTTGTGATGTGTAAAGCCATGCATTCTTTACAGGTACTAAAGGCTGCCCTGAAGTGCAGGGTTTCTCTATCAAGACTGAGATGTTGTCACTACACGGCTCTTCATTCATACCAACTTAGACTAGTAGGGAACGCCCCTTCCGATCTGTGTCTGCGGTGCCGCGGCGTGCTCGATGAAGTTTAATAAATCATGACGTCTTGCCCAGCCATTGCACTTGGTAGGCCCAATTATAATATCACGTCTGGGCGTCATATGTGGGAGCACCCGCGGGACCGCATCAATTTTCCCTGCGATGTAGTTCTGAAGCGGAAGCATGCACCGGTCGTAACGTTCTCAACATGCACATGTTTGTGGGTATCCTGGCTTTTTGGGCGGTGCGCCGGCCGTCACTGTTCCACCGCAGGAGGAGCTAGAGCTATGCAACAACAACAGCTAAAATTATCCACGAAGATACTATAGCTAGAGGTGAAGTTTCCTGTTGTTTGATTAGCTTAAAGCTACATTATCCTGTTCTGACTCTGTGGAAAAGACGTTTGAGCCTTCTGGGGCCCTTAGAGCCCTAGATTCAGGTTAGTTTTCCAGTTCAACTTAGGGTAGGTGACTTGGCACTCTTTCCTTAGGGTAGGAGACTTGGCACTCCCCCCGACGCATTTAAAATGTGAAGGCAGTGTTTAGGTTAAGGTGTTGCATTATTTTCTTCAGGTAACTTCTTTCTCGAATCTCTTTCTTTCCTTGCCATTTTTTCTCTTCTCATGAGGGACATTCCCTTCACTTAGTGAAGGGATATCCAGCTACACTTTATATAGCTGATGTGTGTTCGTTTTTTCCAGATACAAGCACTAGCAACATCAACAAAAACATCTGCAGCAGGATGGATGCACAACCCCTCAAATCCGATGGGGGTGATTGCAAGAGGCCAGACACCTCCTGCAGCTCTCCACACTCCTCAGACGGTGCTGATACAGATGGTTCCATGAAGGTCGATAGTGATGAACGTTACAGAGATTCGATCAGTCTGAGTAACGATATTAGATGTGCTAAACATGGAAAAAAATCGCTTCCCCAGTCTTCAAATGAGGCAACAAATGATACTCGTGACAACTTGGATCAGAACATTGCTGAACATGATGCTGAAGATGAAAATGGTGGAGTTGTGGAACAAGCCAATTGTGAAGAGGTGGAACAAGATGGTGAAGAGGTGGAACAAGATGGTGAGGAGGTGGAACAAGAAGATGGTGAGGAGGTGGAACAAGAAGATGGTGAGGAGGTGAAACAAGAAGACGGTGAGGAGGTGGAACAAGAAGATGGTGAGGAGGTGGAACAAGAAGATGGTGAGGAGGTGGAACAAGAAGATGGTGAGGAGGTGGAACAAGAAGATGGTGAGGAGGTGGAACAAGAAGTCGATGAGGAGGTGGAACCAGAAGTAAATGAGGATGCGATAGGAGAAAACAGAAATGATGGCTTAGAAAACTTTGAATTCCATGACGACAATGAGAATGATGAGGAGGATGATGACATGGAGTATGGGCAAGGTGACATGCTTGACAACTTTCTTTCTGACCATGAATCTGAAGACACTGGGGGAGATCGTGACCACGATCTAGACAATCCTATCAGAAACAGACATAGGTTTTTAGCGTCGAGGAGAGCGCCAAGAGGCAATCTTTTCATAGCTCCTCATAATAGAAGAACATCAAATCGCCTGCGCGAGCAAAACAATCACTTCAACATGCTGAGGCTTCGTTTGATGCACTGCTCTGCCAGACTAGATTCTGCTATTACCAGCTTAGGGGCCGTATCAGATGATCCGCCTTCCCGGGCATTTGAATTACTTCAAAATTTGAGACATTTTTGCCCAGATTGTAATCATAGAACCTGCATGTGTGGTGGGGCGGATGCAAGTACCAGCAGTGTCTCCAGAACCGGCACCACCACCAGTACCACCACTACAGATCCCATTATCACCAGCCCTAATCTGCATAACACAACTGCTGAGGTCACCACCACTATTAATAATAACAACGACGAAATTCCCCCTGGATACGGAGTTGTAGATTCTTTGTTTGGAGCCCCTCAGGGCACTGAATACAATGACGTAAATAATGCTAATTCTATCCTTGGTAGAAACAGCGGCAACAACTGGAGTTCTAGAGCTCTTGCTGACAACGTCTTGTCTGACTTGAGCAGATGCTATGCGGAGGGCTTGGGGAGCGCCAGAGTCCTTAACGATAATAGATTGGGGTTCCACCTAGATGCTGACAGCGAGAGTAGTAGCAGCAGTAATGAAAGTTATGTCATTCATGGCAGCACAAGAGTAGCCTGTTCAATGCCAGATGCAATTTCTTCAACTGAGGCTGGCTGCTGCGAGGGTGCTGGTGTTGAAGGTGAGAGTGCTTGCACGTCGTCGATTCAAACGGCTACTACAAACGAAAAAACAGGCAACTCAAAAAATTCAAGTGGAGCTGAAACCAATTCAAGTTCAGTTGTTAAAGATACTTTCGCTCCATCAAGACCTGATTCAACAGCTTTGACTAGTGTGTTCGCTATCCCGACTAACTCATCTTCCATGCGCTCCACGTTAGACTCGTATAGAAATAGCTTTGCTAGGTCAAGACTTTCACGAAACCCTGTCTTTTCCCGAACTCTCGCCAGTCACACCACTACTCCTGGAAGACAGAAAAGCAAAACAAGTAGAACGAGTGCTACGACACCACTAAACAGTTTTCCGATTAGTGATGTGAGTGGTGAAAGTAGCACTAGCAGCTTCAGCAGCACGGATTTTGTTAACACAGGAAATTGCAATGGCAGTACAACCACCTCCAGCAGTAGCAGCAGCAGTACAGATTCTGTTGATGCTAGGTGTATTGATAGTGTCACAAGCAGTAGAAGCACGGATTCTGTTGATTTAAGGACCGTTAGTAGTAACAGTGAAACCATTTCAGAGGTAACCGGGTTAGAAAGTTCCGACACTGCTAGTGCATCCAATGCTTGTGCCACCTCGGACTCTGCTGATGCTAACTCCTCCCACAATGTTTTGTCTTCTTGCAACAACAAGGCCCCGCTGTCATCTACAAAGTTAGAAGAATCCTCGTCGTCTGGTAAGTCCTCTGATAAATTCCAGTCTGGTTCGGCATCTACAAAATCAGAGAGCAGGCACACACCTGATCGCACTCACGATCCAAATCCTCCAAAGTCACCCCCAGGGTCCCCAAACTCCGAAGAGACCTGCTCTATATGCCTTGGCATTGTCACCGACGCATGCGTGGCGGGATCATGCCTGCACCGCTTCTGTTTCCCTTGCCTGAAAGAGTGGGCCAATCGGAAAGCAGTCTGCCCTCTCTGTAAGAAGAGCTTCACCATCATCATACACGAAATCAGAGGGGAACGCGATTACAAAGAGTATCAGGTCCCCGTTCAGCGAACAAATCCCCTGACGTCTTTCTTGGATGATGCTATGCTCTTCTTCAGCAGTAGTGCCTTCATGAGGTACTCGAGACAGCGAACTGGATTCCATCTGAATCAGGATTTCATCCTTCCTTCGGGAGACAGACCTGCCCGTCGCACCCCGAGGATCCCTCCCAATTCAGACAGGGCCCTTAGCAACCGACGTCGCATTTATCACGAAGACCTTTGGGTCCGTTTCACAACTCACGAACGCGTACGCGAAAGTAACCCTACAATCTATCGCAATCAGCCTGCTCTAACGCACCGTCTGGCGCCATGGCTGCTCAGAGAACTAAGAGCCATTCGTGCTCCGACCCACCTTATGCCACGGATAATGCAGCTGATTACGCGCTTCTCCATCGTGTCTCGTAGCATGATGAGAACCTTGAACCCGTTCTTGAGGCACTATACACAACACTTCCTTCACGAATTTAACTGTTTCGCCCACTCTTCCTATGACATGGTAGGTTACGACTCTGCAACGGCTGGTCGATATGGATCCTACGAAGCCAGGGTTAGCCCTCCCCTTGATGTTAACCTGGAGGAAGATGAGGATGATATCGATATGGTGGAAATTGATTTGACGAATGACACGATCGTTGAAGTGACTTCTGCCGCTGGTCCCAGCCGATCGTTTGGTGTGGCCAACAACAGAGCGACCAGAGCAGCGTCTGCTATGGGGGAAGAATCTGTCATAGTTTCCTCCGATGATGAAAACGGAAGTGAACCACCGTCCGCTGGTCCATCTTTTCTCTCATCTTCCAGCGCGGGTACGAGCGTCACCACCACACCCGCTGTTAGTGACGATCACGATTACCATCAAACCAACATAAACTCCAACCTGAGCCGAAGCATTCACCAGTACCACCAGCTGATGCGACGCCTCAGAGTTCAAGAGACGGGCAGACTAGATCTGCCCTCCGTTTCTACTACCGTTAACATTGGTCTGGAACCTGACTCAACCAACAATATCTCTCTGGAGCTTCACCCGAACACTCAAGTCACCGTCACTGCTAGGTCCCTCGCGGGTAATAGCAGCGGGAGCACGCGTCGAACCCGGGAGACGACTGTGATGCAAGCAGGTGTTCCTGCTCCTCGTGCAACCAGCGATATGGACACAGCACTGGCTGAGTTCAAGAGTTCGGCCATCACACGTCGACAGCGGATGTCAGCCTTTACAAGGGAAGCTTGTGAGGAGGCAAAAACTCAGCTCCGAGCAAGAGAGAGAGTTACCAGAGTGTCTCTTGATTCAAAAATGTATGGCGGGGCTCTGGAAGACTTCTTGCAGCCATCGGTCAGCGTAAGTGGACCATCTTCTACTACTTCTGCTGCGCGCCGATCAAATACAAAAAATGTTCCTGTCGACGTTTCTTCCATTCCTCTTCCTGGCTCTTCTGGCTCAGCAGTGCCCAAAAAAAAAGCTGCCCGTTCCAATTTGACGAAAACGGTTATCGTCTCCTCTTCGTCGTCAAATGATGAGGATCAAAACAAAGATGATGGTTTGGCGGCGCCCAGTGCAGCAGCGGATTCGGACGAGTGCCTTATTGTAGACGAAAGGAACGGACCTGCTAAGACTAACGCGACGCCGGCAGAGGGGGTCGTTAGCATTGTTCTGTCCGACTCGTCCGATGTTGACGACAAGCATCTTCTTGTCAAACCAAAAATTAAATCTTCACGTACTCAGGTGCGTTCTGCCTTAAAGAAGCTTCCAAATCAGATAAAACCTGTTAAACTAGATCGCGACAGTTTCCAGTTGAATGTCAAAAGTATCCCGTCTCCGTCGCACGACCATGCGAAATCTTTGCACGATAACATAACCTCCAAATGCTCTTTAATTGGGCCTCAAACACCATCGTTCCCGTTGTCTGAGGCCGGGACATCTGGCCTCTCATCTTCCAGCTGCGCCAGGAATACTCGCGACTCGGCATCTGAGGAGGAGATTATCCGCGAACCCAAAGATGACCCTTCTCGCATTAAAAGCTCGTCGATAAAACTCAAGCGGTACCACACGAGTCGAGAATTTGCACGTGAAGCGTCCACTTCAAACGGCAACTCGGGTAGCACTTCACAGCCTGCGACTAATCCAAGGAAGATTGTCAAAGTTCGCCGTGGTCGTTTGTCCAACTATCTGTTGTTATCACCCGGGACGCTGTCTCCGGACAGTGAGTCCTACCGTAGCCACCGCGAGCGGCCGTCCCCACCGAGTGCATACAGCGATTTTTTGCGAGACGACTACTTGCTGGACGCCTATGACGTTGAAGACGACCCATTTGATCTTGCTTATTCAGCACCAGTGCCGGCTTCAGACGTTCGTTACAGAGGTAACCAAGATGAGGAGGATGGGTACTCGGGGGCTGCTGGTAGCAATCTCGCCCTTTCATTAGCTGCTGCTGGGCCTTACAGCCCTTTCCAAAATGTATCTTCGGCGGAGTCCGATTATGACATGACAACAGTCTCAGACAGTCGGCCGCCAACTTCTCCTCGCTTTATCAAAAGCCTCGCTAGCGTCATAGAAGACTCTGATGATAATGACTCCATCTCGGGTTTCAGACGACGCATCTTGAAATCACCTTCCAGCAAAAACAAGCGGGACGGTAAACGACAATTACTCACCTCTGATGACGAAGAAGACGATCATCCTGACAATGGTGACTACCATCGTCGTCGAAATCAAGGTGCTGCGCAACCATCAGGTTTGTTCATTAACGTAGCCCGAGTGGCTCGTCACGTCATCAGTGATGATTCTGACAATGCTGACAATGCCGCCAGCATCAGACCCTCAACCGTCAAGTTAACTCGACTCGATTCGCCCATGAAACGTCAAGAGCCGACATCAGCCAAGAAGATTGGTAGTCACAAACGAAGGAAGCACCAAAAGATAGCGTCACCATCTCCGAGTCGCCGAAGAGATCCTTCTCCTTCTTCGACTGCTGGACTTGAGACGTCCTCTCGCTCTGGTCATTCTTCGAAGTTTTTAAATCTCAATCTTGATTTTTCGCCGCGCCCTTCTTCTTCAAGTTACAAACGTGCTGTGCAATATGAAGCCGCAAATTCTTCCAGTGATTCGGATGAAGGTTACGCCTTCGGAGGAACGCTAAAAAAGCCTTCAAAGAGAATCAAGATATCGGTGTCCACCACCAACGCGACCTCCAACCTTCCATCAACGAGTAATAGAGCTCGCGATTACTCCTTGCAAGACTCTTCCAGCAGTATTGACGACTCGTCATCCGATTCTGATTGGAGTGAAGACAATAACACGAAACCCAAACATTCTTCGTCGTCTCGTAAGAAGCTTAAGAAGAAGAATAAAAAGAAAAGTAAAAAAAGCAGCAAGAGGAGGCGAGATCGCAGCCGTGAAAAGTCCTCTTCCAAAAAGAGCAAGTCTAGTCACGGATCTTCATGTAGCAGAAAGAGGAGTCGTCGCGACTCAGAGTAACGGTTGCCACTTGACGTGTTTTAGACCAGAATAAACGTGTCTTGATATGTCTATGAACTATCGTCATGGGTCCTTCAGCAGCTGAAAATAATGCCGCCACTCACCCAAGTAGCGGCAGCTTCTTCACGTATCTAACATTTATCTTGGAGTTGCTGTCACTGATCTGCGAGCAGCGGGAAACGTCGTTATGACTGAGTAACTGCTCCAACTTCAAGCTTCTCAGACCTGAACAAGGGTCATTAAGTTTTCAACTATACGTCATAGTCGTTGTTATCATTTTCGATAATCCGCTACATTACGAGGGTATTTGTTTTCTACTTTCCAGTTGTTGAATGATCATTAATCAAGTAGTAACTGCAGATATTTCTAGATTTTTAAGGTTCCATTGAAAAACCGACTGAAATAGATTCTAGACAATCGGTGCGCATGAGAGCTTTGCCTGTCTAAGTATTCATCTTTGTGACTAATAATATTACATTGCTTTGGGCTCAAAGAGGAGTAAATGGAGCGGGAGAGAAGAAGGCGTTTTTTCTTTACATTTCATGATCATATTTCTTAAGTCTTGCTGTTCACAAGACCAATTTCGAAAAGTACGAGAAAGGATACCTACGCTTGGGATTTTGAAAATGTGTGAACGTTTCTCATAGTCTGTATGTTAGGACTCATTCATGTCATCTGCTGATCCCCATGTTCGATAATGTGGTTGTCTGAAGAAGTTGTTTGAGACAAGAGTAGCTCGAGCTGACACTCTTGATCGCACTGCCAATAGGACTAGTGAGCGATGGATAGGTGTATATGTAGCTACCTGTTATGTTGATCATTTTGTGATATTATTTACCTGTACATATATCAGTATAGTTGCAATTTTCAATATGACTGACAGTGAGCGAGTTATGCGAGGTAAGATAGTTCGATTGCTGAACTTGTACTGTTGTAAATGGTTTTGTTTTATCTTAGGCAACATCTCTTTTACAAAATTTTATTGCATCAACGTTATTAGTGTATTAATTAATTAGGCAGGTAGGTGGCACTTCCAACAAATATTCTGTTGTTATCCTTTTTGTCATCTGTATTTAACTTACTAATGTTTCGAGTTTTTTTGCTACATTCTTGACTTAAGTACATATTTAGTTCACCAGGGGTCATTGACACCTCATTGACAGAATGCGCTAGTGGTTTGTCTGTGCGGTCACTCTAATCGTTTCTGATGTAGTAGGGGCTTCTTAATGATAGACACTAGACCGAATCCCCTGGAAAGACGACAAAGCGCACCTCACACTCCTCTCATACACCTCATACACACTCCACAACTTTTGCGCTAAAGGTGCCGGCCGAATGACAGAGGGTGTGAAGTGTTGTGTGCACTGAAGAATGGATGGACTGAAGGACGTTGGTGATGAAAGCGAAGAGAGGATTGTATAAGGATGTTGTTGTCTCAATTGGGCTCTATGAAGCTGAGACTTGTGGAGGGGGGGGGGTAGCCGAAGAGAGAAGGTTGAATGTTTTCGAGGTGAAATGTGTTAGGAGCATAATTGGAGCGACGCTTAGAAACATGATTCTTACTATCAATAAAATTGGACTAAAATTGGTCGAATGGTTAATCATGAACTTGATAAGCGATTGCAATAGGACAATCGTACGTCAGGTTTGGCTTTATCTCTTGTTTGTGCTCTTGGTTTACGAATGAACATTGAACAACATTTCTTTAAATTTCTTGGTATTGAACAGTTTTTACTACTGACCCCCGCTTGAACGTCAAACATCGATCATAATGTTGTTTTACATTTTTGCGTTGGACTTCAATAGTCTGCATTTGCTATTCAACCAACAAATAATGGCTACAACCACAGGTTGCCATTGATACCTATTATTCGCCGTTTATAGCTGCATCATTCTTCACAGGGGAATTTTTCTATCTTAAGTTGTATTTGTAACTTTTTGTGTACAGGTTGACTTCTCGCAAATGAAAGTGAGGACTCCGTAGGCAGAGCAATTATCTGCCTACTGACTGCAGCTATAATCCATAACACCACCGCTTTGTATGAACTATGTAGGCAGAGGAATTACCTGCATACTGACTACAGCTGTAATCCATAACACCACCGCTTTGTATGAACTGTGTAAGCAGAGCAATTACCTGCATACTGACTACAGCTGTAATCCATAACACCACCGCTTTGTATGAACTCTGTAGGCAGAGCAATTACCTGCATACTGACTACAGCTGTAATCCATAACACCACCGCTTTGTATGAACTGTGTAGGCAGATCAATTATCTGCCGACTGACTACAGCTGTAATCCATAACACAGATACAGACACTAGGCCGCATCCACCAGAAAGGGGAGTGGCCGACGGCAAGGTGCACCTAACACCCTCATACGCTCTCACTCACACAACTTAGCCCTTTTGTGCTAAAGGGTCCGGCCGGTAGCCCCTCAACTTACACTCTGGGTACCGAGTGCAGTCCGAGGAACCGTCGTCAGCAGCAGGGCCCGACAGTTTTCACTGGTTTACCCCTGCCGCGTCATAATGGCCGGGCCCCCCCACCCACGATCATCCCGACAGCGGGATGCCAAGGGTGGGAAAGCACATCAGAGCAGCGTCAAAATCAACCAT